>ML783868.1:44998-72241 GCA_009831015.1 Picea engelmannii | reverse complement strand
TTTGACAAAGGTTAAATAATTAATTGTCATGAAAAGTTGAAGTTAAATAGTTTTTGTTTATCAAAGAAGAGTACAAGTATAATTAAAAATAATCAAAATCATACCACCCACATAAGTGGGTAGTAAAATAACGAATCATCATTTCTTTTTGCTTATAAAGGGACATTACCTTCTCTCAAATATAGATGAAATTCATGCTAATTTTGACCAAGGTTAAATAATTAATTGTCATGAAAAAGTTGAAGTTAAATAGTTTTTGTTTCTCCAATAAGAGTACAAGTATAATAGTCTTATTTTAAAATATATAAAAATATAATAATCTTATTTTAAAATATATAAAACATATATTTTGTTTAGAAAGTTTTTTTTCAAAAATAAAAATAAATAAATTTATTATTTAAAATTTAAAGATATAAAAAAATAGATTTATAATTTAAAATTTCAAGATATTTGATAAAAGTAAAAGTCCTCTACTCAAAAGACATAAAAAATAATCAAAATCATACCACCCACTTATATGGGTAGTAAAATAACCAATCATCATTTCTGGCTTATAAAGTGACACTACCTTCTCTCAAATATAAATGAAATTCATGTTAATTTTCTAATATAATTTGAAGCAAATTTTCATTTTTGAAAAAGTGACACTACCTTCTCTCAAATATAGATGAAATTCATGTTAATTTTGGGTAGTAAAATAACCAATCATCATTTCTTGCTTATAAAGGGACACTACCTTCTTTCAAATATAGATGAAATTCATGTTAATTTTTACTAAGAGTATTGATTGTTATAAAAAAGTTGAAGTTTAATGTGTTTTGTTTTTAAAAAAAGAGTAAAGTATAATAATCTAATTTAGCTTGTAAGCTAAAACTTTTTGTATGGTTAGTATTGGAAGGAAAGACTCCCACTTGGGATTCTCTTCAGAGAAGAGGCTAGAGCGGATCGGGCATATGCATTCTTTGTTGCAGGGATGCAGAGTCTATCACTCATCTGTTTTTGGAATGTTATTTCACTCGTTCACTATGGAGTAATATTCTTGATCTTTATAATATTACTATTATCTGGGATGGTCGTTCCATAAACTATAGTTTGGAATATTGGATAAAGTCTGAAAAAACATTTAAAACGCTTCCTATTATTGTTTGTTGGCATCTGTGGATGGAAAGAAATAGGTATCTTTTTTATTCAAATTCTCCTACTTTAAAGAGGGTTAGTATTCTTGTGAGGGGTATGGTGGATAGTGACCGTAGAGTGGATGGTGTTCAGATCCATCATAGGATTAAGAAGACTCCTGAAATTAACTTGGACACTATTTGTTGGCTCGACGGAGCTGCACAAAGCAACAAATTTCTTAGTGGAGCTGGAGGTGTTATAAAAACCTTGGGCAACTCAACCATTAGATGGACTCTTAATTGTGGCCAGGGTATGAACACCAGGGTTGAACTCCTGGAGCTGTGGGCCTCCTTGATTTTAGCTCAGCGATCGAACATTTCCCAGTTACATGTACTGGGGGACTCCAAGATTATTATAGATTGGATCAACCATGCCTGCAATTTAAAAGCGACTAACCTTTATGGGTTGGATGCAGAAGATCAAGGAACTGTCTCACACCTTCACTATTATTAAATTCGATCATATCTATAGAGAAGAAAATTCGAAGGTAGATGCTCTATCCAAACTTGCCCTACAGGTTTCGGAAGTGAAGATCCACTTTTCCCATTGACATGATGGCCAGGAGGGCCCTCCGCTATCACTCTATCTCTATAACTGATCCTTTGGTTCTGGTTACTGTTCTTTTATCCTTCTATATACGACATGTTACAGTTCTTTGTTTATATATCTTTTATCTTATGGTGGTCCGGATCAGTATTAGCTTCGTTTTTCAGAATGGCGGGTAGCGACTATTACAAGCTTCTCTCTTTTGTGTGGATGTTAGTATTATCTGTACTATAATTAGCTATGTAACCCTTTAGGGGATTGATCTTGGTACTTTTATGATCCTCTTTGCTTTAGTCATGTGGAGGAGGTTGACAACAGTTATCTTTTGTATTTTGGAGAACCACATATTAATATATGGAGAAATTTTCAATTGGAAAAAAAAAGTATAATAATTTTATCTTAAAATATATATATCTATTGTTAAAGAAATCTTTTTTTCAAAGATAATATATATATATATATAGATTTATAATTTAAAATTTCAAGATATAAAAAAAAGAGATTTATAATTCAAAATTTCAAAATATTTGATAGAAGTGAAAATCTTTTTTTAAAAGAATGATCAATAAATTATTATAAATAATAACATTTTATTTCAACAAAATAATAATAATAATAATAATAATAATAATAATCTATTTTTAAAGACACCAAATTATATCAATACATAAAAATCAAAACATGTTTTGATGTTAAAAGAGTAAAATAACATCAATGGTCCCACCATCCTATCCTTCCCTTCCCTTGAGTAGATGGTAGTTGCTATCTTGGTCCCACCATCCCATCCTATCCCTTCCCTTGAGTTGCTATCTGGTCCCACCACCCCATCCTATCCCTTGAGTAGATGGTAGTTGCTATCAACTCAGATAAGAGCAGTGGCCCCATCATGGTGGTTGTTATGGACTCTAATAACATGTGGCCCCATCATCTTCACCTTCCCTTTCTCCTTTTTATAAAAGGAGAAACACACGAAGCATCAAATCATGTCCTCTAGGGATGTTCAATTGGATTAAAAGCTCAATGAAGCTTCTAAATATTTGACACGTGTTCAACTTCCTCTGACAATTCTCTATTATTGAGGGCCAACAATGCAAGTGACGACGAATCAACAATAAACCCCAATTCTGCTCGTCCTCAACATTGATCCGTGAGAATCTTAAAAGGGCAGGGCAGGGCATCTCAAATCCATACGATATTTTTTTATTAATTCCTTGTAACATCAGGCTCGGTTCGGAGCTCCGAGATTTTCCGAAGCTCCTGACACATGGCGGCCGCGCGCTGGTTGAAAGAACTTGCAAGGAAGATATTCAGATCTTTTCACCTCAGACCGTGTTTAACTTTTTGTTCTCACAGTATCGGATTCGGGTTATAATTATAGAAAAGCATAGATGCCCACGGTCTCTGTGCCTCTTTTCCCTCTGTTTTCGACACAATTGACGAATTGGGTCTTTCTTTCGACGGTTTTTATGCTCCCTCAACTTTTTACATCGCCATCCAAGTGCAAATATCGTGCTCTCAATTGGGTTTTTCCTGCGACGGTTTTTATCCTCCCTCAACTTTTTACGTCCCCATCCCAGTGGAAATATCGTGCTCATTGATGGGGAATTTCTGATCCTTAGCCTTGAAACCCATATCAGAAAGACTGTAACACAGTATTCTATTTGGGTCGGGGAGTATGCAAAAAGAGGCCACAACAGTACCCAGATGCTCAGATTTTAGATTATGAAACGAATCTGAGGTGCCCACGAAGGGACAGCCTTCAATCTCTTTCAGGTGGACGTATAGATGACGCAGGTATGTGCTACGTTATTCTCGCATCCATTGAACTTAATCTGCTCGATCGATAATCATTTCTTGATATTTGTTCCCCTTCATTCGCCCACTTGGATTTTGTTAAAGCAAGCCCTTTAAGATTCACGACTTTTTGTGATTTTTTTTCTAACTTTTGGACGTCTTTGGTTCCTTTTTCGCTGTATTTAAATGCGTGATGTTTTTTATGTCAATGCAATGGATCAGGGTAGAATTCGATAGGTGGGTTGATGACTGCGGATTTTAATGTGTCTGAATTGTTTTAAAAGGAATTGGGATCTTCCATGGTGTTTTTTTTCTTGATAGACTAAATTTTATTTTATCTGTGGCAGTATGATATACCTTTTCGGTTTGTTGTGTTTGTAATTTCGTGAATATCTGTTGGTTTTTAATGCAGGAGGATTAAGATACATGTCAGTTTGTCCATTGGAAGGCTGGCAACGGGTAAGGCTCTCTTTCCTTTGCAAATGCTCTGTTTGATCAATTGCAGAATGCCAGTCTCTTTGTCTTTATGCCTTTTGAATCCGTCCTGTTTGTTTCTTTATTTTAAGTTTCGATTGTACTCCATTTATTGAGAGTGCCAAAGGTAGTTTGGGCATGTGGGGTTCGATATTAATGGCGGGGATGCATCCACGAGTTCTACTTTGATATTGATTCTGTGCAGCTCTGTGTCTCTGGGGAAGGAGCGAAAAATTGGCTATATTGATGCTTAGTATAGGGTCAAGGATGAAAGAAAGGGGTTAAAAACAAGTTTTCCATATGAATCATTCCGACTTTCTCAAATGAATTCTAAGTTTTTTTTTCCTTGTAATTTCCTGAAGGTTGTTAATCCGGACTTTCTGAAATGAATTCTAAGTTTTGTTTCTTATAATTTCCTGAAGGTTGTTAATCTGAAGGATAGCATCGAAACAATTCTTTTACCTCCAATCTTGGGTTTTGCATTTCTAAAATAATTCTAATACATGGATCGAACATTGGTTTTCGTTTTGGTGGTAATTACTTTGATTCTAAAAATGGGAATAGTCATGATTGCATAAACCAAAGGTATGTAGCTCAACAAATGGCTTACCCTTTTCCACAATTAATATCTTTTTTTTTTTGTTTTCACAAATTCTGTTAGCATGTCAATATGCCGTATTTTAAAACTTCTATATTTGGGCAATATTTTTGGGGGACATTTGTCTAATCTCTGGAGAAATTGTTACTTCGGCAGATTCGAGTGATTATTTTTGTATAATCCTAGTGTCCCAGGGGTTTTTCAGCATGCTGAATCCATTTTTGCATTCAGAAATGGATTTTAAATAACAAAAAATAGTGATTTCGTGCAAATTTGTATTGCCGATTCTGGGAAAAGAGCCATTTCCTAGAACAGTTAGACAAAGTCTTTCAATATCTGGCAGATTTGAGTGATTATTTCTGTATAATCCTAGTGGCCCAGGGGTTTTTCAGCGTGCTGAATCCATTTTTACATTGAGAAATGGATTTTAAACAACAAAAAATAGTGATTTCATGCAAATTTATCCATTTTTACATTGAGAAATGGATTTTAAACAACAAAAAATAGTGATTTCATGCAAATTTATATAGCTCGATTCCGGGAAAAAAACCATTTCCTAGAACAGTTAGACAAAGCCTTTCAATATCTAACTGACTAAAATTTTATAATTAAAAAAATTAAAAAAAAATTATTATTCTCTCTAAATATTTTTGGTAATATTTATTTTCCAACAATAATAATTAAAAATATAAAAGTAATAATAATAAAATCTAATTTTAAAATTATTCTCTAACCAAACACCAAACTAAAGTATAAGACAACCTTTTTTAAGACAGATCATAAATATAAAACCTTAATTTAAAATAAGAAACTAAAGATACTAATAAAATCCTCTTAAAATCAAATATAAGACCTTAATTTAAAATAAGACACTAAATATGCTAATAAAATCCTTAAAATCCTTAATCTAAGTGGATGTAATGGCACATGTAGGCACACTCCCTGAGGAGCACGCATTGCCAACAGCACACCTCTCATGAGGGCACCCTTACTAGATCTTAAAGCCCAGTTTGTTAGTTAGTTGCATATTTATTGTTTCTTCTAGCTGTGGGCACACTCCCTGAGGAGCACGCATTGCCAGCAGCACACCTCCCATGAGGGCACCCTTTCTAGATCTTAAAGCCCAGTTTGTTAGTTAGTTGCATATTTTATTTTATTGTTTCTTCTAGCCTGTGAGCTGTGTGCACGCCTAGTTTAAGGATTGACTTCATCAWATCATAATMTTTTGTGTAAAAATTATAAAAAGGCCATTGCCAAGTGAATAAGACAAGCAATTTTTCTGTAGGTTTTTCATTTCTACTTTACTTCCTCTATTMTCCTGGGTTTTTCTGTATCGTTTATGGTTTTTCTGAAATGGGACTCATGGAGTCTCGTGAGGATGCTTTTGAGGGAAAAKAATCTCTCTTCATGTATCTATGCTAATCAAAAGAAACAGAGTTTATGGCCAAAAGACTCCCTTGAAAGGCATCATTTGGCACTGTCTAACGATACTGCTCGTCATGATGTTACATACCATGATAGTGATCCTGCTSTGTYTTTTTTTATACTTTTGTTGTAAGTTCTTAATTTCTTATGCAGGATCAGATTTTTTGCTGATATACAACCGATAACTTTATCATGCAGGTTTATATTTGTTCCTTTTGCATTTAAAGATGGAGGGGGATGCATATGCTGCTCTTGGTAATGGAAATCAAATCGATGATAAAGTTTTGCAAACCTTCCAAAAAAGCTTTGGTCAGGTGCAGAATATTTTAGACCAGAATCGGTTGCTTATTAATGAGATAAATCAAAATCATGAATCCAAGGTCCCAGATAATCTAAGTCGAAATGTTGCTCTAATTCGAGAGCTCAACAACAACATCACTAGAGTGGTGGACCTCTATGCTTGTCTGTCCACTTCAGTCACAAAGGAAATAGAAACATCTTGAGAGGGAGATTCAGCTGGGACACTAAAATCTGATGGGAAACCTGCTGGCCCTTTGGAACAGGAGATTTCGACTTTAGTCTTGATGTTCTATGACTTTGTAAATTTACCAGTTCTTTTATATGCTGACGACCTGTAGAAAAGCTTACGTGCCATCATTCGCAGGTTTAGGATAATATGGGTTGACTTAGAGTCTATTGAATAGATACTGTGAGCCAATCTCTTTTTAAGATGCAAAAGTGCTTGCAGTATAATTTTACTGCTAAGACTTTGATCTAGAGTTTGGAGGGAATATTCTGGACTGTAATATGATGTGTCTCAAAATTATACTTGGATTTGATTCTTCCAAGTTCGAATGGGGAGTTTTTTGGAAGATTAATCCATTAGTTAACTGAGATTCTTCAACTCTATATGATCTTTTAGAATGCAAAAGGGTTCAGGCACTTGACATTGCGTGGGGCGCAAAATTGGACTTACTGACTGCTGTTCTTTCGATAGGAAGTTGATACTTTAATGCTTGTTAAATCTGGATCGAAGGGGATATCGTTAAGACTATCCAAACATTCTAAGTTATTTTGAACTGGAGCATGTGTTAACCGAATATTACAAGTCTATGTGCAGACATAAGGTTTCTGATGAGTAGAGACTTATAATTTTAGAGGGATAGTAATGAAAAAATCTGATGTGTAGACTTGTGTTTCAGATAGTTTTTTTCATGAAAACCCACTGTCATTTGTTCAGCTGTTCTGTTATATTCCGATTTCCTCTGAGTCATTCTATTCAGTAAAATTATGCACGAATCAGTTCAACATTTTTCTGAAATTGTGTTCACTCTTTATTAATGTTTTTAACAGAAACTTGGGGTTTATGTTATATTTACATGGAGTGCAAGGTCTCCCCGATCCATACCCATAGACAATTGCAACTCTCAGATATAGTTATGCTGCTTAGCGTAGTTTTTTATATTGGCATCCAATGAGACCTCATCTAGATGCAATAGTGATGAAGCACAACTTGGTTACAGTTACGTATTAGCACAACCTAGCTACAGTCGCATATCTTGGGCCCTACTCCTTGTTGGCTTAACAAGATGAGGATTATCGTGCTCAGTTCCGTCACAACCAAAGAAGATGAAAGAGTAAAAGTAACCAGACTAGTTGATTCAATGCCATTCTTAGTTGTTCCAAGAATTGCATATAATGCTTTTAAGCCATGCAATTGAGCACTCCTTTGATTTGCAACAAAGAGTTGTTGTAACATCCTAGTAATATTTTATACCTAAGCCTATGTCCTTTACTTTATGATATCTTAAGTCATATCGACATTGGGATTAGTTGTCAATGGAGTTACATGGGCTTTTTAGGAAGACATGTGGTTAGTTGTTATCATGCAAATATAATCCATGATTTTTTGTTATTGTAGAGAGAATTGCCAATCATTATTCTTGGAGGTTGTTTGAGAGCCTATGCTATCATACCATGATTGCAACAAAATGATGGGCATGGCTGTTGTGAATACTATGGGGGAATCATGCCCATGTGGATGATAAATTATTGTTATTGAGAAAACTCCATTACAATTGAGAATCCTTGGAGTTCCCAACAAAGAGATTTCCTAGCCAATCTATGTTGGAGCCTAGAGGGGAAGTGGGATAGCCCAAGGGACTTTGTGGCAAAGAAGGGGATCCCATTCTTTAGGTTGTGCAAGTTGAAGGGGAAATAGAGCTGGTGGTTTGAGATAGTTGTGAGAGTTTCCAAACTGTGCATTATTGGGAAATTGGGTTGTGTGAAAGAATTAAAGCCATCCATAGGTGAATTCATCCTTGTGAGTCATAGTCTTAGCTCAAGGGTGGCCCTGTTGCAGAAAGAGTACATGCAATAGAGAGCCTATGGTTGGGTGGAACGTCCTTTGTCTACAACCAACTGATGTTTTACTCCCATAAAGATAAGTGTTTATGGTTAATTGTAATCATGTTGATTTAATGCTTTTAAGTTATGAATGGAATGTTGTACTGTATGCATCTATGAATCTGCAATGGTATCTATGATTGAGTAATTTTGTTTTCGTGAGCTTGTATTATCATGTTTGCATGCATTGATCCATATAATGGCAAGGCAATGAGGAAAGAATGGTATTGGGGCCATAAGATGTGGATTTCAGCCAAGTTAGATGGTTGGGTAAATTATACAATGGTATTTTAGCAAGAAAATGAAGGAAAAGTTTAGTTTCAAGAAGTACCCGGTATCCTCAACGATTGACAGAGGGTGTTGGGTATGCTATAGAGTGGTATCACGGTAAGAAGATGAAGGAAACTTTTAGTTTTTAAGAAGTACCCCATATCCTCAATAGTGAGAGAGGGTATTGGGTACACTACAGTTGTTCAGTTGAAAGAGACATTGCACGTGACTCTCTTTTTGGAGAACAAGAAGATCAAGAGGCAGATTCAGGGGTTGTTAAACAAATGGCGCATTCAACTAAACTCATCCCATTGTGGATCCATCATTATTTTTTAGTTGCAAAGTAGGATGGCACATGGAGAATGCATGTCATAGTTTAAAAAACTGTAGTCTTTTATGTACTAATTACTATAGAGTCAAACTCTGCTTTGACCTATTATCATGTCAAGTTAACTCTGACCTAAGCATGACTCTCTATCAATGGATCAAACTTGTTATAAGAAAGTTAGGGTCATGAATACTTGCAATCGAGATATCGACCCACGAGTAATTTGTAGGCTATTCCCATCTTGAAAACCCAAATCACAGGCGAAAATAAAAACTCGCTAGTGCCAAACATAAACAAAAAGAAAATTAAAAGCTCTTCTCTTGAGTGATAAGTTACTTTTGATATTTTCTTGCTTCTTTTACTCTTTTGTTGAGTGTGATTTGAACTCTTACAATTTTGGCCTCGCCAAGTCATGTTCAGAGCCAATATTCTCAACACTAATATGTAGGGTCTATCCACTCTTGAATAGAATCACCATCTAGAACATATATTCATTTGTGTGCGATGATGATTTGTTAAATCAACTTAAGGGAAACAAATATATTAGTAAAATTGATCGAAAGTTCGATTATCATCATATACATATCAAGCTAGAGGCTACATGAAAGACAATCTGCAAAATGCAATAAGGATTGTTTCACTGGTTGGTGATGTTGTTCAGTCTTACTAATGTCCCTATGAATTCATGAGAATATTTGAACCGAGATAGATTGAGAATTGATCCAACAAAGATTTCAACCATTATCATCTAGCCACTATTGAAGAAAATGCATGCCCTATGAGGCTTCAGGGGAAATAGAAAAACTATCTAAAAAGTTTATGGCATCGTTTTCCCATGTCATACACCCTCTTAATGCAATAAACTACAACCAATTTATTTTTAGTTGAGAAGAAATGCAATATGAAGCATTTAAAGAGATCAAATTCCAAGTTGTGACTACTCTCATCCTTGCATTCCCCGACTTTCAACAAGCCTTTGTGATTGAGGTAGATGCCTCTAAACTTGTGGTGGGCACAATTTTGATGCAATGCCAAAGACTCTTTGCATAACACTTTGAGACTTTTTCAAGCATTGTTTTGAATTACTTAGTGTATGATTATAGATGTTTGATGGGTAAAGAGATTGGCATTGACAACGCCCATAAGCCTATGTAGTTCCTCATGACACTAAGGAAGATCGAGAATGCATGCCACATGAAGTGGCTTATTTATTTGCAACAGTTTAATATTGTGATTAAGTAGTCATTTAAATGAAGCAAAAACATAGTGGCAAACTTCCTATTGTGATCCCCTGTAGTTGGGTTGATAATGCTTGCATAGTTTTAATATTTTGGGTTTAGTGCTATCAAAGAATCTAAAGCACAATGTCTAGACTTCATAGCTTTATGGAGTCTTGCAAAACTCCATGTTGATCCTATTAAAACTATCCACTATTGAAGAAAATCCATGCCTTATGAGGCTTCAGGGGAAATAACAAAACTATCTAAAAAGTTTATGGCATTGTTTTCCCATGTCATACACCCTCTTAATGCACTAAACTACAACCAATTTTTTTTTAGTTGAGAAGAAATGCAATATGAAGCATTTAAAGAGATCAAATTCCAAGTTGTGCCTACTCTCATCCTCGCATTCCATGACTTTCAACAAGCCTTTGAGGTAGATGCCTCTAGACATGTGGTGGGTCCAATTTTGATGCAACGCCAAAGACTCATTGCATAACACTTTGAGACTTTTTCAAGCATTGTTTTGAATTACTTAGTGTATGATTATAGATGTTTGATGGGTAAAGAGATTGTCATTGACAACGCCCATAATCCTATGTAGTTTCTCATGACACTAAGAAAGATCGAAAATGCATGCCACATGAAGTGGATTATTTATTTGCAATGGTTTAATATTGTGACTAAGTAGTCATTTAAATGAAGCAAAAACATAGTGGAAAACTTCCTATTGTGATTCTGAGTAGTTGGGTTGATAATGCTTGCACAGTTTTAATATTTTGGGTTTAGTGTTATCAAAGAATCTAAAGCACAATGTCTAGACTTCATGGCTTTATGGAGTCTTGCAAAACTCCATGTTGATCCTTCCATATGAAGAGTTTTGTGGCTCTATGCTAATGATGAAATTATGTACAAATTAAGAGCTATTTATGTTTCTCGATGTCATAAACTACAATTGTTGCATGAGGCGCAACTTTCTAAAATTTCAAGACACTTTAGCAAATTTATTGAGAAGTTGGACCTATCGTCTCACATGGGTATTCATCTAGTATTTAATGCAGATCACTTGGAGCTCTATAAGCCATCAATGTTAAATAGTGATGATGAAGAATTTGTCGCATTGATTCTTGAAGAGCTTGTAGCTAAAATTGGTGCAAAACTACAAATAGATATGATTCTACAATGCAAAGAGTGGGAAACCATACAAGGAACCTTGAAAGGATATTTTCCTCAAGTTGATAAGTGGTACATCTTAGAGCAGAATCAAGTGAAGTTTCTCTAACTATCAAGCATTTGTTGGGGATCAACAACTATTAAGCTAAGAGGTTTGATCCCTGTAGGAGTTAGAGATTGACTAACTCTACGATTGAAGGAGTTCTTCTAATGAAAAGTTCACCCAAGAATATGCCTAAGTATGGGTGTGTAGGTTTGTTCATTATATCAAAGGTGTAGAGTTTCATGGATTCATCAACATGACTTTTCGTTGGCTGTCCCTGGGAGGCCGACTCACTCTAGAAACTTCAGTCCTTCAAAGTATCCCAGTCTTTTGGCTTAGTCTGGCAAAATCTCCGAAGTCTGTCCTCCACCGTATTCAACTATTGATTAGCAGATTTATTTGGAAAGGAGGGAAAAAAACCTCTGGTTATCACCTAGCTAACTGGCAAAGCTTAGTTAAGCCGAAAGAAGCTGGTGGTTGGGGTATAAAACACTTGGAATGGTTTGCTCTTGCACTGGCAGCCAAAACCTGTTGGAGAGGTCTCTTCGGCAACAATCTTTGGAATAAGGTCATCACCAGGAAATATCTAAAAGGTATTGACACTACTTCTTGGCTGCGTTGGGATTTCCACCACACAAAGACACCCTCTATTATTTGGCAGAATTTGATGCTAGCTTTACCAATGATCAAGCGATGGCTGGCTTGGAAGGTTGGCACACGACAACGCATCATCCTTGGGAGAGATCCTTACATTGGATGTGAGGGCAACGTCCAACTATCCAACGCGCTCTTACAACACTTACACAGTCAAGGCATTTACAGCTTAGCGCAAGCCAGAAATAAAGACACAACCGATCCATTACAGAGCTGGTTAAGCGCTAGATCCTTGGGATTAAATATATAACTCAGCCAAGAATGGGACGTTTACACTAAGGAACTAATTCTTAGTGGCATTCGACTCAACAAAGAAAAATATTTTCTTCATTGGTCATGGAACCATTCCACAGGAACAGTCACGGCGAGTTCAACGTATTATTGTATCCTTTACACCTCCAACTGCAATGATGGACAATGGTGGCGCAAAACTATTTGGTCGGTGAAGGTAACGGTCAAAATCATATGCTTCCTGTGGCTATGCTTAGAAGATCGATTACTCACAGGTATCAACTTTCAAAAACGTGGAGGAATTGGTCCTTCTGTCTGCACTTTATGTCTTAAGACAGAAGAGTCAGTCACACATCTTTTTGTGGACTGCCAGATTACACAAATGATTTGGGGTCAAATACTCACCTCCTTGAGAATTGATTTTGAGTGGAACAAGGATACCATTGAAGAAAACCTCAAATTTTGGTTCCTCAAATTACCAAATCATAAACACATTCCCCTTCTGCTTATGTGGGAAATTTGGAAATTTAGAAACAAAATTTTGTTTGACAATCTTACCAAGAATGTTCAAGGACTCTATCAGAAAATTCTCACCACATTACAAGAACATCTACCTAAAGAGGAAGCAGATAAAACAGACATACTACTTAACCCGGCCTACTTCAACAATAACCCCATTAGCTTCTTTGATGGGGCAGCTTCAACAGACATTTGTGGTATAGGTATTTACTTAAAAATCACTCCTGGACACAACATCCAAGCACATTTTGCTGGTGGCACAGGGAACAATATAAAAGCTGAGTTGATGGGATTATGGGGTCTACTTTATCTTGCCACTCATTTCTCTATCAAGAATTTAATGGTGGCAGGGGACTCTAAGGTTACTATAGACTGGATTAGTGACAAAGCGAAACTAGAGATAATTTACCTTAGCCATTGGAAGGACATGATTAACAACTTAAAGCAAGGCTTTGAAACCTTAAACTTTATGCACATTCACAGACAATTCAACAAAATAGCTGACAGTCTATCCAAGAAAGCTCTAAAAGATGAACCAGGGTGGATTTATTTTGAAGAGTTTTTTAATGGATCTATAGTTAGAGAAGACAAACTGCAAATCCTATAAGGTGACTAAAAACAKAAATATTATAAAGGAAAAARGAAAAGGACAAACAWTGTACTCTCARGTTTCAGYTGAACAATCAKRAATATTCTATACTTGGAATTTTCTACACTTGGAAATTCGATTATTGTAATCAGAAGTTTCATTTGATTCTATATGAATAACAATGGAACTGTTTTTTTCGTGTGAAAAAAAAAAAAAATCAACATGAGATGTAGATTACATTGGAGGATCCATATTGGATCATCATATAATTTGTCATCTATCTCGGTACTTTCTAGGTGGAAATATTGGAGGAATTGGCTTGCAAGCCCATTTTAGTGGCAGGTCCTAGTTTGGAGTTTTGGGGTTTGGAACATTCCAGAGCCATTTGAAACATGAAACAACATTTTTGGAGGTCAAAACTTTGCAACCATATCTCACAACCCCTTGACGCTATTCTAAACCTTTCCAATGGTGCAAAAATCACCTCAATTGGAGCTCATATGCGGAAGTTATGTCTCCCACAAGTTGGCCTACCTTATTGACCACCATGGTACAAGTGGATGCCACATCAACCCTTATTACTTATACATGTGGGGCTAGTTGTTGATGTTTCTGGTAGTTGCGGGAGGTATTCACCTCCGGGATAATCTTTCTTATAGATGAAGATGCCAAGAAATCAAGAAGATCCTAGTCGGCCTCACAGAAAATAATAAAGAGGAATTATATTGCTCCAGAAGTCAATTCGGCCCTACTAGAAAAGATAAACATAGTTATATTTTCCAGAAAGGTTAGGTCAACCCTGCCAGAAAAGTCACAGGAAAGATTAGTATAAATAAGGGTGATGCCTTCCTCATTTGACACACACTCACTCATCTACAATGCAAGTTTGGTGGAGAGAGATACAGTTGCAGAAGGAAGAAGGGCACATATGGAGGGTCTATCTATTTTGGTCTTGGTGATGTGTTGGTGGAGTCTAGCCACTCTAGCACTCTGGCTAGAGTGAGTTGCAGCTGCGTTGTTAGTTTTTCTTGGTGATGTATTGGTAGAGCCACTCTAGCGCTCTAGCTAGAATGAGTTGCAGTTGCATAGTTGGTTATCTCTTGGTGGTGTGCTAGTGGAGGCTAGACACCCTAGCACTCTGTCTAGGGTGTGTTGCATCTATGTTGTTGGGTTATCTTCTTTTGGTTTGGTCTAGTGGATAGAGCTTGTTCTTGGTTATTTTGTCTTGGCAAGAATATTCTCTATAAGAAGGTTGTTGAGTTTTCTCCCCTTGTGTAGAAGGGTTTCCCAGGATGTATATGTTATACTCAGGGGTGGCACGAGCAGGTGCCCATGGTTGGGTGGCGATGGTGCAACATCGCTTATGGAGAAACGAGCATGCAAAAGCAATTTAAATTGTTATGGTAAATCTAATGTTAACGTAATTAATGAAAATTTCAACATGGTATCAGAGCTTAGCTTCCTTATAATCGTTGGAAGGAATATTGTGAGATTTACCTTGCCCCATGCAGTTCGCCAATGTACCTTGTCGTTGCACAGTTTTATTTTGTCAAGCTAGTTGGACCATCTTGAAGTTTTAGGGTTTGTCGCTGCTTACCTTTGTTGTCGGATGGTGCTACAATTTTTGAGGTATGTACTTGTATATGTTAAATTGTATCATTATCTTGAGGGTGTTTTGTAGGAGAAGGGACTTTTGTCCAAGCAATAAATCATAGATCTAGGGGGATCTCAGATCCAGTGCATTCAGAGGAACAACGCACCCTCCAGGTTTGATTGTTTTGATATGCCTCTAGTTGTTATGGCACCATTGTGATCTTATTTTTTTATCTATTGGATTTATGATCATTATAATAACCACTTAATAATAGAGATGCATTTGTTTATCTCCCCTCTAGAAGATATTATTGTTTTGTTGTCTGTTTCAGGCAGATTATATTGTTAAATTCCATGGAGGTTGCCATGTAAATGTTGTTGTTCTTGTTTTCTTGTTTTGGGCAGGTTACCTCAGAGGCACGTCACTAGTGATATCTCTGAGAGGGAGCTATAGTGACGGTTGCAGAAGGAAACTTATTAGATGGTCTCTAGTTTGAGACACGAATCAAATATGCAACACTCATATATCTCAGCCAGCGACGCAAATCGTGAAGTAGGGTGTCTTTCGAAGGATCTTGCAAGACTTCATCAGAGACATGGTGTAAGAGGGAGTAGTGAGTCTCCAACACATATCCACAGATGAGAAAAAATATGACATTTGCACCAAGCCTCTGCCAAGGACAAGCTTGGCAGGAATGCAAATGTTTCCCTAGGGGAGTGTTAATGATTGCAACATCTTGTTGATATTCCAAGATTGATCAAACGTACTTGATCATGTGGGAATAGGCCTAGATGTAATCTTCGATGGACTGAAGATTCGAGTTGCTACTAGATATCCAGGAGGATATCAGGTAGACATTCCAAGATTGGTTAGACGGACTTGACCATGTGGGAACTATCCCAGGGTAGTCTTCAATGGACTGAAGGCTTGGGACCCTGGTATAGTCTTCGATGGACTGAAGACTTGAAGCCCGACATAGTCTTCGATGGACTGAAGCTATGTAGTTCGCGATGGAGTGAGGACTCCTCCAATGTGTGTGAATTGCATCAGGCATAACACTCATGGTGAGGTGAGTGGCCTCAGTAAGCATTGGGTTGACCCTTCTCCCAGTACTGGGATGCAAACCAGGGGAGATAGGGAACATCTACATCCAGAGTAGATGTTCCATGACGTAGTCTTCGACAGACTGAAGACTCGAGGTGCTTGAGGTGAAATTCCATGTGTTCGATAACATTGAGCTAAATGCATTCACAAAGTGATCCTATGGGAATATGTACATTCCAGGACTGATCTTGATCATTCTAAATATGCTCATGATCATGTGGGAATGTGGACATTCCAAGATCAACTATGAGGTGAATGTGGCTCCGATGTGGTCATAATTCTTGTCATGGGACAAGAACGACCCGAGGTGCTAGACACATCATTGTGGAAATGGATCATCAATATAGCTAATGAGGCTCATGGATAAACTTTTCTATAACAAAAGAATACCAAGAATAGTACAAGATATGCTTAGAGAATGTCTTCCTCATTGAGAGGGAGTATTGATGGTTGCAGTTTCCTAAGACATTCTTCTATGACGATACTCCTCTATGGATTGATTTGAGTATGACACTTATCGATGGACTGATAAGTTGTATTGGGTTGGTGCTCAACACCTCTTGGGAGTAGACCATGTGGACACGTCCCTTGGGAGTAGACCAAGTGGACACGTCATGGGCGAGTAGGTCCTTAATGATGCACTACATACGAGTAGGTCCTAGTCTATTCTAGTGGTGATGAGGCCCTAGAAAAGGTCCACATTGGGTGTAGACATGTGCAACGTGATGATGCTACCAGTAGCATGATATGTGTGACCATGGCATGGTCGGAGGACCATGGCATGGTCTACGAGGCTATAAGGATTAGAGGAAAAACATCATGGAGAATACCTCCCTGGCTAAGAGGGAGTGTTGATGTTTTTGGTAGTTGTGGGAGGTATTCACCTCCGGGATAACCTTTCTTATAGATGAAGATGCCAAGAACTCAAGAAGATCCCAATCGACCTCACAAAAAATAATAAAGAAGAATTATATTGCTCCAAAAGTCAAGTCGGCCTTGCGAGAAAAGATAATAGAATTATATTTCCCAGAAAGGTTAGGTCGACCCTGCCAGAAAAGTCGTTGAACATATTAGTATAAATAAGGGTGACGCCTTCCTCATTTGACAAACTCACTCACTCATATACAACGCAAGTTTGGTGGAGAGAGTTGCAGTTGCAACTGTAATTGCAGAAGGAATAAAGGCACATATGGAGGGTCTATCTCTTTTGTTCTTGGTGATGTGTTGGTGGAGGCCAACCACTCTAGTGCTCTGGCTAGAGTGAGTTGTAGTTGCATTGTTGGTTTGTCTTGGTGATGTATTGGTAGAGCCACTCTAGCGCTCTGGCTAGAGTGAGTTGCACCTGCATAGTTGGTTATCTCTTGGTGGTGTGCTAGGGGAGGCTAGACACCTTAGCGCTTTGGCTAGGGTGTGTTGCATCTATGTTGTTGGGTTATACTCTTTGTGGTTTCTCTAGTGGATAGATCTTATTCTTGGTGCAAGGATATTATCTATAAGAAGGTTGTTGGGTTTTCTCCCCTTGTGTAGAATGGTTTCCCAGGATGTATATGTCATGCTCAAGGGGGGCATGAGTAGGTTCCTATGGTTGGGTGGTGATGGTGCAACATCGCCTATGGAGAAACAAACATGCAAAATAAGTTTAAATTGCTATGGTAAATCTAATGTTAACGTAATTAACGAAAATTTCAACATTAACCACGTGTAGACTTTCAAGAAGATTCTATAAGGTCCAAAACCTTATCACTAATTGAGGGTTGAGGATGAAAAAACCCTAACCTTAGATGGTTATCAAGCTATGTTAAATATTGGGCCACTACGAGAAGAAAGGGTTCCATTATTTTTCATTGTAATTGTTTCATAGTTGAGCAAAGAATCTAGGAGTGGTATTTTTAGAGCATAACAGAGGAGGTAGGAGATTATGTCACAGTTGTTCATGCCACAGTGTCAAAGACAACTCCATAGTGAGTGCCCCTTTATTTTTACTTGTTTTTCATAATTGAAGAAAAAAAAAGAGCAAAGCATAGGCTTCACCTTCTAGATAGGTTTTCTCCTGTATCGTGTT
The DNA here is from genome assembly GCA_009831015.1 of Picea engelmannii. NCBI lineage: Eukaryota > Viridiplantae > Streptophyta > Pinopsida > Pinales > Pinaceae > Picea > Picea engelmannii. Next base: position 54,035 of record ML783868.1, on the reverse strand, counting down.
TTCCACGATATAGTGTGTATATTTGTCTATTCTTTCATTTTCATATTCAATTATTTTCACAAAGCTAAGAAATAAGATAGTATTTATTAATCTAGTATCTAAGGAAATAAATTGTATAATCTAATATTTCATAATATTAGAAGATCTATTGTGACAAATTGTTCCAATGGAATATCCACAATAGTTTACAGATCATTGGACAAATTTGTCATGAATCAAAGTCGCAAATTGGGGTTGTGTCACAACCAAACTAATATTCTTAGTCATGTAATTTTGTCATTGTGACTCGATTGTGCACTTTCAAAGTTTAGCCATACTAACATAGTCATTGTATGTTGGTGCATGCACCCTCATCGCAAATATAGTTCTAAATAATGCAAGCATGTCGATGCAAATGGACAACTCAGTACATTGTTGTGCATGGAAGGCTAAAAGTGAGTTGATGAGTGGATTTCGATGTGTCTAAATTTTTTTGAATAGGATATCTCCATGCCACCCCCCCCCCCAAATAAACTAAATTTTATCTATGGCAAGGTGATATTATATTTTTGTTCAATGTGTTTGTAGTTTTTTAAATATCTTTTGTTTTTAATGTAGGGGGATTGATATGCATTTCACCTTGTCCCTTTGATGGTTAAAGGGGTTAAAAGGGCAAAGGGTAAGGCCTTCTTGCCTTTGAAAATTCTTTATTTGATCGATCTCAAAATTCCCTTCTCTTTGCCTTTGTGCATCTGGATTGGTCTATGTGGTAGAGGGTTGTTTTGATGTTTTATGTGACTCATAGCATGGATATGGTTGATTTTTATGAATTGTGTTGAATAAACTCTTATACCCCGCACCCCCACCCCTCCACACACACACACACATGATTTGTGGGATGTTGTTTATTAATGAGATGCCCTCTGCACAACATCACACACACACATGATTTGTGGGATGCTATTTATTAGTGAGATGCCATTATACTCTTGATTGAAAGTTTGTTAGCTTGTATATCATGATGTTGATGCAATTGATGGATTATGGTTTTGATATTTGGATGATTATGACTTGATTAAAGGATGATAATTAAATATTTCTAATATTGTTGAATAAGTGAGAGTTTGGGCAAGAAAGGAAACTCTACAAGAGTCTTGAAAGAAATGTGTTGTTAATATGGGTTAAAGATTACAAACCTTGATACTCCATCTACATAAGCCTTGTCCGAGGTAGCATATGATCCAATAATTGAATTTTATTATGACAAATTTATAGCATATGATGCACTTGATTTGTGTGGGTTCGTGCTTATGCAGGACACAAGGCAAGCCTTGCCTGATCACCAACATATGGACGTGGGACACAACTAGGAAGCCTTGATAGGGGCGAAGAGTCTCTCTCTGTAGAATATGTAAGGATGAGTATTTTCACCATGGGAATAAGGGTGGTGAGTCCTTATTTCATGGGTATGATTAGAGGGCATGCTCTTGAAGTGTAGAATCCTTACTCCTTAGTGACTAAACCTTCTAGATTCCAAACTAAGCTAAGGTAACCTTAGGTAAGTCCATAGTGGAATTAGTCTATAAGGAATTCACCCACTTTCAAGGAGCTACTTGAATTATGATTATTTAAATGAAAAAGTATATATAATTAATTAATTTGTAAATTTAGTTATTAAAAAAATAAAAAAAAGTGACACATATTATAGGGTGCATATTCACCTATGTAAGAAAAAAAATGAGGGGTGTTAGGTGGAAAATTAGTAATTAATAATTTAGAAAAATAGGAATTTTACATGGAGTTGAAGTGGCAAGTCTCTGAAAACCTATAAATAGAGGCCTCTATGGGTTTAGGTGGGTAACCAATGCTATAGGGAGATGTTATAACAATTATGTTAGAACTTTGAGTAAGATAATTTATTTGGTTAGTTTGAATTGGAAGGTAGATGAGTTCTATGTTAATCTACTTGTTAGAGGTGTTGTTTGCTTAGCAAGTTTAATTGGTGGAATATGCACTGCTAATACACATTTTGTTGTTGGATTCAATTAAGCTCATGGTTGTGATCTCATATAACTCAAGAGTCTCAAAGAAGAAATTTTCCTTGAGTAAGGTTGGGTGGAAACTAGTTGGCGCTCATTGATTTGACGAAGGCTAGAAGACTAGATGGATCGCTTGACTAGCAATGTGAATTGCATTCAAGGCAAGCCTAATCTTGTGTTTGGTAATAACATATTTTGCAAATGTTTAGTTGTTAATCTGATTTCAATTTTGATATGTTGAGCTAATATTGGTAACTTGAGTGTGTCATTATTAATTGAGATCTTTTTTAACAAATTTTGGAATCTAACATGTGGGTGTAGACAATTTGGGAATGATTTCTTAAGTTATGGTAATCTATGTTGGAATACTGAGAGGGGGAGGGGGAGGGTGAATCGGTATTAATACTTTTCTTTCTTTAACCACAATATAAATCTTCATTGATATTCAATATATAATTAGTACCATAAATCAATGCATAAACAACACATAAACACAATACACCGAAGTTTTACGTAGAAACTTAATGCGGGAAAAAACGACATAATGCTTTTCTTATTTGTCAAAGAGTATATTCATTGGAAGCACCAACTTCCTATTTCTCCAGCTACACTGAAAGGAGGCTCCAACCCTCTATTTACATGCTACAACCTGAAGGAAGCTCCAAATCCCTAATTTTTTGGCTCCAACCAGAAGGATACAACCCTATTTCATTTCCCCATCCAACCGCCCTTAAATATAACTGTAGACAACCATGTCACCACCTCTGTTGTTTTAATTGATAACATGTTGTTGTTGTTTCTTCTGATACCTATGTTGTTACTGAAATCAATATCTCATCAAGACTACAACCACTTATTCCTCATGCCAAAATCCATAAGATAATTCTCCAAATCAATAGCTTATGAATTACTGAGACATACATGTTCATGATTTATTCAAAATAACTCCTTAACACACTCAAGAAGAAATACCTTTAGACTGTAGCTGGCCTGAGCTTTTAGATCCCTGGTCTTCCACAACTTTTCCTCACAGGTCTGCGATTGTGTATATTGTCTGTCTGCGAGTATCCGCGCTTTTCCTCACTGCAGCCTATGGATGTTTGTTCTTTTCCTCCTGAAACTAGCGGATATACTCAAGGAGTTCATGTATGAAATCCCTTCTCCTTACTCTTGGCTTCTGCAAACTCCTTACTTCACTTGACTTATTTGTCTTCAAATCACTACCTCATATATCTAGCCTGTATTCTCATAAATGAATACACATAAGTGATTTGAAATGGACTATTATCTGTGTTATAAAGATAAATTTCTTAATGACATGCAACTCACATGCAACCTGTTATCCTTTGTTGACTCCCACTATACTTTTCTCTATAATAATTAATTATCCCTCCAATAATTAATTATTTATGCAATAATTAATTATCTTCTGTTTACTTCCACTTTACTTTGACATGCAACTTTGCTCAAAGGTTGACAACAATTAATTATCCCTGCAATAATTAATTAATGTTTTTCGATAGTTAATTAATCTTCCAACAATCTCTTGTTGCAACCACTTTGACTAGTCAAGCTTCTTGATGACCTTCTAGAGGCTTCTAGAATATTCTTGAGGGTCCTCCAACTTCACAGAGCCATATCTCCTCAACCATGAGAACTACGTAGTGTACCATATATCATTGGAAATGGCATGACGTGTATTATTCATCAATGATAGTGTTACCTGTAAGTATATTGACCCTCATGTATTTATTCCTAGATCAACTGTGGGTTCCTTGACCAACCTGTCAATGGATCTTCTCACATGGATCATATACCAAGGACACCTCTCAACCAGATTTCCACCATCACCAACACATTCCTCTACCAAGCATGTACCGAAGTCACTAACATACCATCACAAGATATGTGTCTGTACCATACCATGTACCAACTTGTACCATGCATCAACCATGCACATCAACACATGTACCATACCATGTTCCAACCATGCACATCAACAACACTTGTACCACACTATGTGCCAACCATGCACATCAACCATGTACATCAACATGTACCATAACAAGTGTATACCTTAACAATGTGTCAATATCAATGGTAAACCTCTAACGTGACAACCAACCTATCCAACGATCTCATCCACATCTCTAGGGATTCTAGACTTTTCCAAGGGTTGACATCAATCTCTAAGAGCACTCTCTAAGGGTTGACATTAATGTCAACCAACTTTCCAAACCAACTGTCCAACAATGTCCCCCTTTGGCATTGATGGAAACACCAACATTGATGGAAACACTTAGACATGGCAACACCATGCTCATGCTCCCTCTGTGACCATCGCTCATCATCAATGTTTCTATCTCTCCCCATTTGACATCAATGGAAAAGGGTATCTTCCTTGGGGATGCACCCCCTGTCTCCATGCCTCTTTTCTTTCTCTTCACATGTTTTTGTTCTTTCTCTCTGGATCTTTCTCTTACTCCCCCTTTGATATCCTGGGAAAAAGGGTAATTATCTCTATGGGGTTGCTCCCTCTGTCTGAGCTTTCCTTGGGGTTGCTCCCACTATCTTCACTCTTTTGATCTCTCCCTTGACTATTTCTCTCTCCTTGACTTCTCTGCAAGATGTCATGCAAATCAAATGTAGGTATTCATGTACCTGCTTCTTTTTGGAGTTTTTGTCCATTGGTGCTTCCTCTTGTAAATCACTGACATATATAAAAACATTCAAAGTTTAAGCATTCAAATATTTAATTATCAAAATCATTCAACTATATTTGAGTTAGTCTATGAACCAATCTATCATGAACTCATGCTCTCATCCACTGACATATATCTATCCAATCCTTCCAAGTTTCTTATGAATCCATCCTTATCCATGTGACCCATATTGCTCATGACTCTGCTACTCAACTGCCCACAATGTTGACCCATCTGCCACTTCATTATTTTAAAGACTCCACTAAATCTGTTGCAACTTATCATCACATACTTGCATCTCAAACTGAAACAACTTTTCTTTACCAACCAATCTATCATAGGACATCTTATACCTCTGTCATTGAACCACTCTAAATTAAACATCTGTAACACCACTCTGAAACACTTCATGTTTTATGAAGGATAGATCTATGAACTGTAATAGTTGTTGCATAGACTCCCCATGTTCAATATCCATGTTACCTAGGAATCTCCAAAATGGATGGATCAGAAAAATATATGTTATGATGTGGAGTAATCTTCCTCTTCATCATTTTCGTTTTCATCCTCTTCCTAAAATCTGACATTTTTCTCTTTACCTATCGATTCATCATGATTTTGCGTTGCTGCAATTCTTGTGAGTACGATCTCTGGGATTTGGTTTTCATTCACCTGTTATTATTGCTTTTTATTTCTTCTCAAAACCTTCTTGTATCTAACATCTTCCTTTTTGCTTGTAGATTTATCTTGATCTTGTACTGTTGCAAATCCCGAGAGTATGACTTATGGGTGTCCTTCATTCATCTGTTGTTATTTTACTTGTTCTTGTTCTCTTTGACAAATATTCTTATATATGATATCAGTATGCATCATGCTTCTACAATCATGAGCTGTATGTCCATATTTGTGGCATTTGTAGCATTCTACTTCATTGTTGAATGAACCAAAACTATTTTGGTTCTTGTTGTATGCTTCATAAGATCTTCTAGGATAACTGTTATTTAAGTATCCTGCATTGTTTCTTTTGTTATTGGCATAGGCTCTGCAGTTTACAACTTTATGTCCAAAATTAACACAATTAAAGAAATGATCATAAAATAATCTTTGATACCTCAGAATAGATGATCTTCTCTGTGATGCATTCCTTCTGAAATTGTATTCTTGAATCTTCTGTACTTCTAGAATATTTTTCTTTTGGGGCATACACTCTTCCTTCTTGAAAGAATCTTTGACAATCTTGGCATAGCTTCTTTGTTTTGCTTCATGTTTTGTTGTCTTGGAGCTCAACCCTTCCTTATTCTTTACTTGATTGTATCCTAGGTCGGATCTGTCATCTGATGATCTTTGATTGTTGATGATTTGATCCAATATTTTGGTGCTCTTCTGCTGCATATATTTCTTCTGAAGATCTTTCCTTAAATAGACTACTTATGCTTCCAAGCTTCCAATCGTTTTCTCCTTTTCTTCTAACTAACTTCTAAGGATTTCCTCAAATTTTTTGTCTTCTTCTATTTGAATTTTTAGACTCGTGATCATTTGCTCTAGTTCTTCAAAGTTGGAATTCTGAGATCCCTCTTTCATTTTTAACTCTACCTTGAGTGACTTGTTTTTCTTTCCTTCCTTCCTAAGTTCTTCTAATACATTGATTAGCTCTGCTCTGAGATTGACTTCACCTTCTTCTTCATAATCATCTTCTACTTCCATGAAGAGTACTCTTTCGGAATCACTATCACTGTCATTATCCTCCTCGTTTGATGAGGAACTATCCTCTTTTGAGTAAAAAAATTTCTTGAATAATTTATTCTCTTGTTTCCCTTTTGAAATTTATTTTCCCTTTTAGAAACTTCTTCTTCATCATTGTCTTTATTTATGTGAGGACATTTAGAAGCAAAATGACCAAAACCTCCACAATTAAAACATTTCAATGGAAGCATACATTTATAATTGTCGGTTCCTTTCTGTAATTTTCTTACGAAGTTAGCCATTTCTCCAGCTTCGTCTGAATCATCACTATAGTGGCAACTTGGTTTTGACATTTTCTTGAGCTTCTTCCTTGTATTCTTGGATCCCTTGAAAGTTGTTTCCTTTGTGACTGGGTTCTCCTATTCTGTTCTTATCTCATAGGCTGTAAATATTTCATGCAGCTCATCCATGCTCAATGTACTAAGATCTTCTCTTTATTCTAGGGATGATATTTTAGAATCAAATCTCATAGGAAGAGACCTCGATACATTTTGAAAAACCATTGAGTCATCAACTTCTACTCCCAATCCTTTAAAAGTGTTGACTACTTTGTCAGCTCGCAGAAGGTAGGATGCAATGTCTTCATCTTCCTTCATCTTCAACTGTTCAAACTTAGCTATAAACATTTGAAGCTTAGCTCCCTTTACCTTGGCATCTCCTTCATAAATATTTTGGAGTTTATCCCAAAGATCCTTTGCACTATCACAATGCATAACTTTGACAAAAACAAAATCAACTAAACTGCTTAGAATAGTACCTTTAGCCTTTGATTTGTTTTCATTGAGCTTCTTTCCATCTTTTTCAGTTGGGGGAGTGGTTGGTGTTGTATACCCATCTACTATTGGTTTCCAAACATCAAATCCTTGTGCATGTAAAAAGGTTTTCATCATTTTATTCCAAAAGTTATAGTTTTGCTCGTCAAACCTTGGTGATCCAATCTTAGCGTATTCCATGATCTCCTTCCTGAAGGACCGGCTCTGATACCAATTGTTGGAATACTGAGAGGGGGGGGTGAATCAGTATTAGTAATTTTCGTTATTTAACTACAATATAAATCTTCAATCCTATTCAATATAGAATCAATACCATAAATCAATGCATAAACAACACATAAACACAATACACCGAAGTTTTACGTGGAAACCCAATGCGGGAAAAAACCACATAATGTTTTTCTTATTTGTCAAAGAGTACATTCATTGGAAGCACCAACTTCCTATTTCTCCAGCTACAATTGGAAGGAGGCTCCAACCCTCTATTTAAAGGCTGCAACCTGAAATATAACTGTAGACAACCATGTCACTACCTCTACTATTGTAACTGATAACATGCTGTTGTTGCTTCTGATACCTCTACTGCTACTACTAAAATCAATATCTCATCAAGACTGCAACCAATTATTATTCATGCCAAAATCCATAAGAGAATTCTCCAAATCAACATCTTATGAATTATTGAGACATATATGTTTTTGATTTATTCAAAATAACTCCTTAACACACTCAAGAATACATACCTTCATACTGTAGTTGATCTAAGATTTTAGATCCATGATCTTCCACAACTTTTCCTCACAGATCCACGATTGTGTATAATGTCTGTCTACAGGTATCTGTGCTTTTCCTCACTATAGCCTGCAAATGTCCATGCTTTTCCTCCTGAAACTCACAGATATACTGAAGGAGATCCTGTATGAAACCCCTTCTCCTTACTCTTTGCTCCTACAAACTCCTTACTTCACTTGACTTCTCTATCTTCGACTCACTGCCTCAGATCTCCATCATGTATTCTTAGAAGTGAATACACATAAGTGATTTGTAATGGAATCTTCTCTGTGTTATAAAGCGAAATTTCTTAATGGTATGCAATTTTCATGCAACATGCAACTCACATGCAACCTGTTATCTTTTGTTGACTCCCACTTTACTTTTCCTTGTAATAATTAATTATCCCTCCAATAATTAATTATTCCTGCAATAATTAATTATCTTCTGTTTACTGCCACTTTACTTTGACATGCAAATTTTCTCAAGGGTTGACAATAATTAATTATCCATGCAACAATTAATTATGATAATTAATCTGCAATAATTAATTATCCCTACAATAATTAATTAATATTTTTCGATAATTAATCAATCTTTCAACAATCTCTTGTTGCAACCACTTTGACTGGTCAAGATTCTTGATGACCTTCTAGAGGCTTCTAGAATATTCTTGAGGGTCCTCCAACTTCACAGAGCCATATCTCCTCAACTGTGAAGAACTACGTAGCATACCATATATCACCGGAAATGGCATGACATGTACTATCCATCAATGATAGTCCTACATGTAAGTATATTGACCTTCATGTATTTATTCCTCGATCAATTGCAGGTTCCTTGACCAAACTATTAATAGATCCTCTCACATGGATCATATACCAATCATACCTCTCAACCATATGTCCACCATCACCAACACATGCCTCTACCAAGCATGTACCGAAGTCACCAACATACCATCACAAGATATGTGCATGTACCATACCATGTACCAACCTGTACTATGCATCAACCATGCACATCAACA
>ML783868.1:29041-44948 GCA_009831015.1 Picea engelmannii | reverse complement strand
TCAATATAGAATCAATACCATAAATCAATGCATAAAAAACACATAAACACAATACACCGAAGTTTTACATGGAAACCCAATGCGGGAAAAAACCACATAATGTTCTTCTTATTTGTCAAAGAGTACATTCATTGGAAGCACCAACTTCCTATTTCTCCAGCTACAATTGGAAGGAGGATCCAACCCTCTATTTACAGGTTGCACCCTGAAATATAACTCTAGACAACCATGTCACTACCTCTACTATTGTAACTGATAGCATGTTGTTGTTGCTTCTGATACCTCTACTGCTACTACTAAAATCAATATCTCATCAAGACTGCAACCAGTTATTATTCATGCCAAAATCCATAAGAGAATTCTCCAAATCAACATCTTATGAATTATTGAGACATATATGTTCTTGATTTATTCAAAATAACTCCTTAACACACTCAAGAATACATACCTTCATACTGTCTGAGATTTTAGATCCATGATCTTCCACAACTTTTCCTCACAGATCCATGATTGTGTATAATGTCTGTCTACGGGTATCTGTGATTTTCCTCACTATAGCATGCAAATGTCCACGCTTTTCCTCCTGAAACTTGCAGATATACTGAAGGAGCTCCTGTATGAAACCCCTTCTCCTTACTCTCTGCTCCTACAAACTCCTTACTTCACTTGACTTCTCTATCTTCGACTCACTGCCTCAGATCTCCATCATGTATTCTTAGAAGTGAATACACATAAGTGATTTGTAATGGAATCTTCTCTATGTTATAAAGCGGAATTTCTTAATGGTATGCAATTGTCATGCAACATGCAACTCACATGCAACCTGTTATCTTTTGTTGACTCCCACTTTACTTTTCCTTGTAATAATTAATTATCCCTCCAATAATTAATTATTCCTGCAATAATTAATTATCTTCTGTTTACTGCCACTTTACTTCGACATGCAAATTTTCTCAAGGGTTGACAATAATTAATTATCCATGCAACAATTAATTATGATAATTAATCTGCAATAATTAATTATCCATGCAATAATTAAGTATCCCTACAATAATTAATTAATATTTTTCAATAATTAATCAATCTTTCAACAATCTCTTGTTGCAACCACTTTGGCTGGTCAAGATTCTTGATGACCTTCTAGAGGCTTCTAGAATATTCTTGAGGGTCCTCCAACTTCACAGAGCCATATCTCCTCAACTGTGAAGAACTACGTAGCATACCATATATCACCGAAAATGGCATGACATGTACTATCCATCAATGATAGTCCTACATGTAAGTATATTGACCTTCATGTCTTTATTCCTCGATCAATTGCAGGTTCCTTGAACAAACTATTAATAGATCCTCTCACATGGATCATATACCAATGATACCTCTCAACCATATGTCCACCATCACCAACACATGCCTCTACCAAGCATGTACCGAAGTCACCAACATACCATCACAAGATATGTGCATGTACCATACCATGTACCAACCTGTACTATGCATCAACCATGCACATCAACACCTATACCATACCATGTGTCAACCATGCACATCAACAACACATGTACCATACCATGTGCCAATCATGCACATCAACATGTACCATAACAAGTGTATACCTTAACAATGTGTCAATATCAATGGTAAACCTCTAACACGACAACCAACATGTCAAATGTTCTTGTCCACATCTCTAGAGCTTCCAGACTGTTGATATTATGGTAGCTTCGGGAGGTATGAACCTCCATTGTGACCTTTGACAAGATTAGAATGTTCTCGAAGAAAGAAAAGAAATGAACGTAACCCTAGAAGAGATGTCGGCTGAAGAGAGATAATTAATATGAATGAATTAGTACCCATAATGAGAAGTCAGCCCAGGAAGTTTGCCAGGATTACTATAAATACAGGGCGCCAGTCTCTCATTTGACACACTTCTCAGAATTACAGAAAGTCACTTGTGTGCACTGCAGTTTGGCAGTCTTGTGCGCAAGTCTTGGGGAAGGTGTTGCGCCAATTTTGGGTTGGACTCTCTGATCAGCTTTGGTTACATCTTGCTTGGTGCATTAACCTTGCTTGGCTATTGGATTGCTACCAGGATTCTTCTCTCTGTCAAGGTCAAGGTGCTCGGAGGGTGGCTTCTGCCTATGGTTGGGTGAAAATAGTGATATTGTCAATGGTAAAATGATCACATCCATTCATATTCTAAGACAAACTTCTCCAAGGGTTGACATCAATCTCTAAGAGCACTCTCTAAGGGTTGACATCAATAACAACCAACTGTCCAAACCAATTGTCCAACAAGCTACTATGAAGATATGTTTCCTTGGTACAAATACCATAAAAATACCAATAATATTGGTAATGGAAATAAAAGGTTCCCGAAATTATCTATGTCTGGGGTATTCTAAGTATCACTATTGGTATTCACCTAGATAATTGTACTCTTTCTTTCTTTGGTAAATTTCTTAAATTCTTTCTAATTTAATTTGAATGTATTTTTCTTGGGAATAGGCTAGGGAAGCCACAAACTAAGTTATCAGTACACTGTGGAATCCTTTTAAGCAAATATTAGGATGGTTTGATCATTTTGTTTTTTGGTTTATTCTTGTTATAAAACCAAGGTACCTTCACACAGGTCAAACACCTTAAGAAAAATGTTCTTAAATAGATGAAAGATCAATACACTAATGTTTACATAGTTAAAACCCTCAAAGAGGGAAATAGTCCACAACCCTGACCAACATGGCCACTTAAGGAAATATATTAATACAAAACAAGTAGATTACATGAACATCTCTCAGAATCAATCATTGACAAATGACCCTCCATGCATTTTAAATAGAGATCTTGGTCCAATCAAGTGTTAAAACAAAGATCAAGTGTTATTAATATCAAGGATATGTTAGAACCATTGGGTGAGACATGATTGTGACAATTGGATTAAAAAAGTACAAAAACACATTAAAAGCACACTTTAATCTAATATCATATTAGACCAAGTTGACCTTAACTAACTCATAGTGTCCAAATATCCTAGCATTCCCTCTCAAGAACAACTTGGGATATGGTTGAAGGATTTACAAAGTGACAAAAGGAGAAGGAAAGAGGCAATAAATCATATCCCCCTTTAATGACAACTTCTTTAATACCTAACATAGATCAAAGTTTTAGGAACTTCATGACTATGAAGGACTTAGTGAAAAAGTCATCAACTTGATCATTTGTTCCATAGTAGAACACTTGAAGGGTATGATCCTAAAGATGCTCCCTAATGAAGTGCATGTGTAGCTCAATGTGCATGGTGCATTGATGTTGTACTAGACCTTTGGTGAGTTGAATGTCATTCTGATTGTCACGCCAGAGTGTAATCAAATGGTGTTGCTAGAATCCAAACTCTAAAAGGATCTATCGAAGCCACATGACTTTTTGACTTGCAAGAACTGCTACTTGTTGCTCTATATTTGTTGAAGAAATAGCAAGGGAACTTTTCTTCTTACAATCCCAAGTGACAAGTTTGGAACCAAGGTGAAAACATATCCTGCAATAGAATTTTGATCATTAGGGTTACCAACCCAATCAGAATATGTAAAACCAACTTATTGAGGAGTGGCCCTTGAACTATATTGTATGTGAAACTAAACTTTACCCTAGGATGTAGTGAAGTATCCATTTTGTTTCTTTCCAATGGATCTCATGGGGTTCTTTAATGTATAGGGAAACGAGGTCAACAACACAGGAGATGTCAAGGTGAGTATGAGTTAAATACAAAACATTGTCAACTAATTGATGGGACAAAGTGACATCTAATTTGGGTGAGATACATAAGGTAGAAATTTTAACTCTAGATTGAAAGGGAGATGGGTCTAGGTTACAATCATCCATGTGAAAGTGGCAAATAAGGTCACATACATACTTAGGTTGGGAAATAAAAATTCCTTCTTGGGTTTGCAAACCTTGGAGGCCAAGAAAATAGTGCATGTGTCCTAAGTTTGTCATTACGAAAGTTCATCTTAACATTGGTTTCCGCATGGGTGATAAGTTTCGGATCTCTACCAGTGAGTATAAGGTCATCAACATAAAGTACAAGTATGAGAATATTGTCACCTACTTGCTTGGTATTGAAATCGGGGTCAAAGTGGCATCTAGAGAAGCCAAAGTTAAGAAGGAATCAATCCATTTTTTCATACCAATCTCAACGAGCTTGCTTGAGGCTATAGAGGGATTTCTTGAGGTAGTAAACAAGGCTAGAGTCACTTTGAATAAATCCAAGATGTTGTTACATTTAAATTTGTTCTTACAAATCCCCATGAAAAAATGTGGATTTGACATCCATTTGATAGAACTACCATTGATATGAAGCTATAAGGGAAAGAACAAGGAAGATGAAATTCATTTTGGAAGTGGGGGAAAAGGTTTATTTATAGTCAATACCTCCAACTTGTCAAAATCCCTTGGTAACTAATTGGGCCTTGTGTTTGACAACATTGACATATGTGGCATTCTTAGACCTATAAACCCATTTGCATATAACAAGTTTTCTTCCTTTTATAAGAGGGACTAGATCCCAAGTTTCATTTTCCATTAAAGAATAAAATTGTTCATTCATTGTTGCATCTCACATTGGATGGCCAGAAGCTTCTGTAAATGTCTCTAGATTTGGATTTTCTGGAACTTGAGTCAAAAGTGAAAAGGTTTGTTGGAACTATGAATGTGTTCAGTGTTGATCATAAGGATCAACAATTACATCATTAGTTGTTTCCCTTTTTGTGTGGACCCATTGATAAAGCTAAGACATCGATGTAGATTCAGGTTAAATACACTCATATGGAGGACGAAGTTGAGCAGGAGAAGTGTTTTTCTCATCCTCATTGTATGAAGAAGAATAATAATCTGAATAGGAGAAAAAATATTATTAGAAGAAGAAGTAAATGACACATGCACAGAGGATGGTTTGCATGTCGAAGATGGAACATGCATCGAATCGTGTGAGCAAACTGAGAGACCATCAAACCTAACGTCTCTGCTAATAATGAATTATGTTGTATTAGGTACAAAAATTCTATAACCTTTTACATCCTCTGATTATCCAATAAAAATTTGCTTCTTGTTTTTAGGCAATAAGGATTTCCTTTTCTCATCAGGAATGTGCACCAATGCTTCACTACCAAACACATGAAAGTGGCTTACATCCAATTTTATGTTAGTCCATTCTTGTTTGAGTGTTATACCTTTTAAATCCTTTGTGAAAGTACAATTAACTATGTAATTTGCACAATTAATGGTTTCTGCGCAAAAATGAGGACTTGATCGCTTAGATTGGATGATACAATTTTCCATTTATTTTAATGTGTGCCTCTTAGAAACACCATTTTGTTGTGGTGTGTATGGAACAATATTTTGCATTTGAATGCCTTGTATAGTGCAATGATTTGTAAATTCGTTGTTAACATATTTTCCACCATTATCTGTTCTTAACCTTTGAAGTTGTTTTCCATATTATTTTTCTACAAGGGCCTTGTAGGGAAAAAAATGTCAAGAATTTCACTCTTAAGTTTTAAGAAATAAACCCAAGTGTGTATGAAAAAGTCATCAATGAAGGTTAAGAAGTAATTGCACCTAGAGAAAGAAACTAAAGGAAGGGGACCACACAGATCATTGTGCACAAGATTTAAAGAAGCCAAGGCACGCCAAGAGGAAAGTTTGCAAAATTTTCTCGATGATGTCTGCCAAGAACACAACATGAAAAAACACTATCTTTGTAAAAAATGAGAGGAAGACCAGTGGCCATATTTTCTTTACATAGTGGTTGCAATGAGCGGTAACTGAGGTGGCCAAACTACTCATGCCAAATTCTAATCATGTCATCTCTATGAGAAATAAAAACTAAAATAAGATAAGATGACCCAAAGTTGTCAAACTTGTACAACTTGGTAATATCATCGATTTTTATGTTGAGCATCTTTTAATTTTTTTATTACAACTTGATGAGGAGAAAAATCCATGGTTTTTCCTTCACCAAAATAAGTGACTTAATAGATAGAAATAAAGTTGATCCAGGTGGATATCGGTGGCCACCCACCTAATCCAGATGGGATATCGGTGGCCACCCACCTATTCCAACTGGCTCATCTTGACAGTTTTTCAGTTTGGCAGTTTTTTCCTAGTTTTTGGGTCCTAAACTTACGGGGCTGTTTTGAGGCCCTGAACAACGTTTTTAGGTCTCGAAACAGTCAAACAATTAACATATTTGGAGTTTGACGGCATAATGTGTAGTCCTCGGATAGACCTTTACAATGGGATATCATGCACCTAAAACGAAGATCGTATGCAAAAGTTACGACCCTAGGAAGTTGATGTACCAACTTACCCAACGGGGGCCTACATGACTTTTGGCGCTTCATCTCCCAGCGTTGGATTTTTGGATGTCTAGGGTTTTGACATTCATTTTTATTGTAAAAAGGATTTCAGATCCTCATTGTACTCATCTTCTTGCAAATGATTACATCTGTCACATCTCTTCTTAGAGATAAGTCGCCACCATTCTAGCAAGCTTGTTTTGACTCTCCATTTTACAATTTCAGCTTATTTCTTTATTGAATAGAAGCCATTTTTATTGTATCTTTGTTATTTTTCATTGTGTCTCTGTGTTAATAATAATAATAATCTGTGTTCATTTTGTTCTTCTCATAAAATCTGGATCAGTGGTATCAGAGCAGTTTGCTCCTTGTTGTTATTAGTGCATGTCCTCGACGAGGTCAGGGTACAAAGAGTTGGGTCTTGAGCTTGTTTATCTTGAGGACAAGATTTCCTGCACACCCAAGAGAATTTCCATGGCGGGAGAAAAGAAAGATGATGGGACAAGAGATCCTTTCAAACTGGATAATTTTGCAAAAAACCTTCAACGACTACCAACAGGCGATGCATCTTCTTCGAACAGAGGCGTCGCCCTCTTCAAGGTATAGATCAACTTTGATATTCCTATATTTCAAGGTCAGATAGACGTAGATGTTGTAGACAAATGGTTGAATCTTCTAGAAGGGTATTTTTGTGTCCATAACTTTTCGAATAGATAAAAGATTACTTTTGCGCTCCTCAAAGCCGTCCCCCATGTCAAAGATTGGTGTGAGACTTTATTTGAGCAAAAGGAAACAGAGGAAACCTCATTATTTACAGTCGCACTTACTTGGGATTCCTTCAGGGATGATATTAAGGAAGAATACTACCCTTTTGGAATTTATGACGACATGTATACAAAATGGACCACACTGCGGAAGGAAAGGGACCAAGTAGTGCAAGAGTTCACAAATATCTTCCATATCTTGCGCACCAAGCTGGGTATCAAAGATTATGAGCGACATCTAGTGCTCAATTACCACAGTGGTATGCATAGATACATCCAGGAATAAATGGAGTTTTTGTACATCTCATCCTTGGGCACGGCCTATCGATATGTCATCATAATCGAGAAGAATCTTAAAAAAAAGACGTGGCAGTTTGGGTCTGGGAACCCCTCACATCAGAAGTAGAGAAAAGGTAGCCCCAACTCGTAGAAAAAAGGGCAGAGAAAATATGGACAGCCTCAGGGAAACTAATCTAAGATGCAAACAAAGAAGGGTAATGGAAAGATGAAGAAAGATACCAAGAAGTGGTGCGACTTCCATAAGAGCCCCTGGCATAACACTGTTGATTTCCACTCAAATTAGTCATTGGTGGCTAAGGTGAAAGTATTTGAATCAGATGGAGGTTCTGACTTTTAGTCGGAACCAGAAAAGGGGAGAAGGATCATTGATGTGGAACCTAGTGCCACTATTTCTACCACCAAGATCCACCTCGGTGAACCAGAGGAAGGCGAGCACCTCTTTCATTCACAGACGTGGGTGAAAGACACCCTGATGCACTTCATCGTTGATAGCGGTATCCAGAAGAACATCATCTCAACGGAGGTCATCAAGTGGCTAGCCCTACCGACAATGCCAAACCCGCAACCCTACACCATCGGATGGTTCCACCAAGGAAGCGATCTCAAAATCAACCAACAATGTCTCCTATCCTACGACATCAAGCCCTTCAAAGATGAGTTATTGTGTGATTCTGCTCCCCTAGAAGTTTGTGATGTTATTTTTCACCAACCTTATTTATGGAAAGGTTATGTTGTATATGATTCTAGGCATCACAATGTTATTATTACTTTGTACAAGAAATTGTACAGGATACTCGAGGTAAGTCCCACCTAGTTCTATTTCCTTGATCTCTTTCAAGCAATGCAGGAAGGTTATCTCTCAGACCCATAAGTTTGACTTTTTCATGATTCTCTCTCAGAGTGAGCGAAATATTGCAGCCACATCCATGGCCTCCACGACCTACCTCTCCACGTAGTAGAAGCAAGTGGATAAGGTCGTGGAAGAATACAAATACATATTATCCTCACCTACTGGGATACCTTTGCACTGTCAAGTCAAGCATTACATCGATCTGACCCCCGACACACTACTACCCAATGGGCCATTCTATCGCCACTCTTTGTTAGAAAATGAGGATATCAAGCATCAGATCCAAGAACTGCTCCAAAGGGGGCACATCTGACCCAGCTCATCACCTTGTGGAACCCCAATCGTGCTTATGCAGAAGAAAGATGGAACTTGGTGACTCTGCATTGATTATTGGGCCCTAAATAAAATCACAGTCAGGAACTAGTAGTTGATTCCCCGAATTGACAATCTCCTTGATCAACTCAAGGGGGCCAAATACTTCAGTAAGACTAATTTGAATTATGGCTACCATTAGGTTCCAATACATCAAATAAATGTATGGAAGATTGATTTCAAGTCAAAAGAAGGTCTTTTTGAATGGTTGGCCATGCCCTTTGATTTGACAATTGCGCAAACAAATTTCATGAGGATGATAGACGATATCTTGTGGCCTTTCACCAATTCTTTTGTAGCGGTGTATTTGGATGACATCCTTATCTACAACAAGAATTGGGTGGAACACCTACAACATATTTAACAGGTTCTTCACACTCTGTGACAACACAAGCTATATGCCAACTTGGAAAAATGCTCCTTCGGCATGGACATGGTCCAGTACCTAGGCTACATTGTTGATGAGCATGGTGTGCATGTGGATCCAGCCAAGATCTAGGTCATCCGTGACTGGCCGACCCCAACCATGCTCACTGATCTTCGGAGCTTCTCAAGCCTTTACAATTTCTATCACAGGTTCGTGTTGGGATTCTCCCATTTTGAATGGGCCCTCAGCCAAGTAACCAGGGGTGGTGGTAAGGGAAAGTTTGTGTGGGGTATGTCCCAATATCAAGCATCCGATGATTTGAAGCAACGCTTGTGCTCAGCCCCAATGCTTTCATTACCCGACCTGCAATAACGTTTTGACATCGAGACATATGCTTCAGACTATGTTGTGGGCGCAATTCTCACTCAACACAACCACCTTGTGGCCTATCATAGTGAGACACTATCATATGTCATATGTAAGTACCCTACTTATGAAAAAGAAATGTACTCCATTGTGCAAGCTTGCCACCAGTGGAGACATTACATTCTTGGGAAGGAGACAGTCGTCCACACTAATCATAAGCCACTGCAGTTCATGTAGACATAAGGCTAATTGCAGAATGTCCGCCATCAGAAGTGATCCACATAATGGCAGTAGTTCCACCTCAACAGCAGGTATAATACATGAAGTACCAACCGCATCGTTGATTGCCTCAGTCGACCTCTAGTCGCGAAACTCACCACGCTTTTAGACTCTTGCGACCACAAGAACTTTGGATGGCCCCAACTCTATGAGAAATATCATGACTTCGCAACCACCTACCAGATGTTGGGCTCAAACACAGCTGTAACTAATTTCCATCTTCAAGATGGGATGTTATTTCATCTGGGCCATCTTCGCATTCTATCAAGTGAGTGAGTGAAGTTGATTTGGGAAGCCCACTACAATAAAGTGGTAGGACACTTTGGCATAGAAAAGGAAATGGCAGTGATGCAACAACATTTCTACTGGTCGAAACTTCGACAGGCTGTCAACAAGTATATCAGGGCCTGCACTATCTACACTATTGTCAAACCATCCGCTAAGAAACAAGGCATGTAAACCCCTTTGCCTATTCCTGATAGGCCTTGAGAATCCATCTCAATGGACTACATGTCGGGCCTTCCATCCACCAAGTGGGGAAATGACTATTTTTTTATGGTTGTTGATCATTTTCCAAGATGGCAGTTATGGCCACCTGCAAGAAGAGCATCACAGCAGAGGCCAATGTCAATATCTTCTTTGAATGATTGTGGGTACATTTTGGGATACCACAAACCATTATCTTAGATCGAAACAATCGGTTCCTCGAGACATTCTGGTCGAGCCTCTAGTCATTGTTGGACACCAAGCTCACCAAATCCATTGTCTTCCACCCCCGGACGGATGGCCAAACCGAGGTCGTCAACCAGATGATCTTGCATATCCTGTGCATGTACAATTCCAAGAACCCCCACACATGGGATGAGAATATTCCCTATGTTCAACACAACTAAAACAAAGCCATAAATAGCTCAACCGACCACAACCCTTTTTAGGTGGGGTTGGGATTTCAACCATTGGGTCCCATGGATGTTGCACTACCCCTTGCGGCCACCCAGGCATAATTGTCCCATGGTCAAACTGAAGCTAACAAAGCCACTCGGTTCATTGAGCGGATCCAATACATCCGCCAACAGTTTCAGGATATTTTACAGAAGTCCAATTCCAAGTACAAGTAGCGCCATGATCAACATTGAGTGCCACACAAGTTTCATGTGGGAGACAAAGTTTGGTTGCACTTGTAGAAATAACCCCTTACATAGCCCCATCAGAAGCTTCATCCACTCTACTATGGACCTTACACCATCACCAAGGTTTTGGGAGACAATTTTTTTGAGCTCAACATTCACCCCTTCCTTGACTTGCACCCAGTGTTCAATGTGGATCTCCTTCGGCCATATTTTCCACCATTATTGGACACCTCATAGATAGAAGAACAATTGACACCAACATAGCTCAACCCTGACTTCATGGAACATGCATCCAATGATCATATCGTGGACACACAGGTCAAGGAAAATCGCCAGCAGAGGATCTAGCTTTATCGGGTTGTCAAAGCAGGAAAACTCATGCACCAAGTCAAGTGGCTCACCCGGGGCCAAATTCAACATAAATTTCTTCTTCTTATGGGGGAAATCAATGCAATGGAGACCATTTCTTCCTAAGGGAGGAGGATTGATCTAGGTGGATATCGGTGGCCACCCACTTGTTCCAACTGGCTCATCTTGGTAGTTTTCCAATTTGGCAGTTGTTTCCTAGTTTTTTGGTCCTAAACTTTCGGGGTCATTTTGAGGCCCTAAACAACATTTTTAGAGCTCACCACAATCAAATAGTAAAATTCATTAAATTTTGACAACATAATTTTTATTCCTCGGATAGACCTTTCCAACGGGCTATCATGTGCCTGAAACGGAGATCGTACGCAAAAGTTACGACCCTAGAAAGTTGATATACCAACTTACCCCAATGGGGCCCAAATGACTTTTGGTGCTTCATCTTCTAGGATTAGGTTTTTGGATGTATATGTTTTTGGCATTCATGTTTATTGTAAAAATCCTTTCAGAGCTTCATTATACTCATCTTCTTGCGAATGAGCGTAGCCGTCACA
This sequence comes from Picea engelmannii, assembly GCA_009831015.1. Lineage (NCBI taxonomy): Eukaryota > Viridiplantae > Streptophyta > Pinopsida > Pinales > Pinaceae > Picea > Picea engelmannii. The sequence continues at coordinate 33,250 of ML783868.1, read as the reverse complement.
TCTTTTCTCAGAGATAAGTCATCACCATTGTAGCAAGCTTGTTTTCAGTCTACATTTTACAGTTTCAACATATTTCTTTATTGAATAGAAGCTAATTTTACTGTATCTCTGTTATTTTTCATTGTGTCTCTGTGTTAATAATAATAATAATCTATGTTCATTTCATTCTTCTCATAAAATCCAGGTCACTGGTATCAAAGTTGTCTACTCCTTGTCGTTCTTAGTGCATGTCCTCGATGAGGTCAGGGTACAAAGATTTGGGTCTCGAGCTTGTTTCTCTTGAGGACAAGATCTCTAGCACGCCCAAACGACCTTCTATGGCGGGAGAAAATAAATACGATAGGACAGGAGATCCTTTCAAATTGTTTCTCGAGGAATCCCTCGCGCAAGATAAGAACGAGATAATGGATAATTTTTCGCAAATCCTTCGAAAGCTACCAATAAGAAGAACATATTCCTTAAGAGGAGGCACCACCCCCTTCAAGGTACAGATAAAATTTTATATTACTATATTTGAAGGTCAGTTAGATGCAAATGGTAAAATATGCTAGAAGCATATTTTTATGTCCATAACTTTTCAAATAGAGAAAATATTACTTTTGTGCTTCTTAAAGTCATCCCCCATGTCAAAGATTGGTGGGAGACTTTCTATGAGAAAAATCAAACAAATGAACCCTCATTATTTATATTCGCACTCACCTGGGAGTCCTTCAAGGATGATATTAAGGAACAATACTATCCTGTTGGTAAATATGGCGACCTGTATACAAAATGGACCACACTGCGGAAGGAAAGGAACCAAGAATTACCAGAGTTCACAAATATCTTCCATACCTTGCGCACCAAGATAGGTATCAAATATTCTGAGCAACATCTGGTGCTCAAGTACCATGGTGGTTTTCATAGATACATCCAGGCAAAAATGGAGTTTCTGGACATCTCATCTTTGGGTGCGGCCTATTGATATGTTGTCATAATCAAGCAGAAGCTTAAACAAAAGAGCAGTAGTTTGGGTCTGGGAACCCCTCACAGCATAAGCAGGGTAAGGGCAGCCCCAACCCGCAAAACAAAGGTTAGAGAAGAGATGGACATCCTCAAGACAACCATTGTAAGCCAAAAACAAAGAAGGACTATGGAAAGACGAAGAAAGATATTGGGAAGTGGTGCGACTTCCATAAGATCCCCTGGCATAATATTGTTGATTTCCACTCAAAGTAGTCATTGGTGGCTGAGGTGAAAGCCTCTTAATCAGATGCGGGTTCCAACTCTTACTCAGAACTAGAAAAGGGGAGACAAATCATTGAAGTGGAACCCAGTGCCACCATTTCTACCACCAAGATCTAGCCCAGTGAACCTGATGAGCCAGAGGAAGGCAATTTCCTCTTTCATTCACAGATGTGGGTGAAAGGCACCCCACTGCACTTCATAATTGATTGTGGTAGCCAAAAGAACCACATCTCAGCGGAGGTCGTCAAGCGGTTGACCATGCCAACAAGGGCACACCCGCATCCCTACACCATCAGATGGCTCTGCCAAGGAAGCGATCTTCATGTCAGCCAATAGTGTCGCATGTCCTATGACATCAATCCCTTCAAAGATGAGGTATTGTGTGATGTTTCTCCCCTTGAATTTTGTGATGTTCTTTTGAGCCAAACTTATTTACGGAAACATCATGTTGTATATGAGTCTAGGCCTTACAGTGTTATCAGGTCCTGCACTTCCTGCAGGTGGATATCAGTGGCCACCCACCTATTCCAACTGGGATATCGATGGCCATCCACCTATTCCAACTAGCTCATCTTGGAAATTTTTTTGTTTGGAAGTTTTATCCTAGTTTTCGGGTCTTGAACTTTCGAGGCTGTTTTGAGGCCCTAAACAATGTTTTTAGGGATCACCATAGTCAAATTATAAATTGACCTAGAATTTGATGACATAATGTGTATTCCTCAGATAGACCTTTCCAATGGGCTATCGTGCGCTAAAACAAAGATTGTATGCAAACGTTATGACCTCAGGAAGTTGATGTACCAACTTACCCCAACGGGGCCCACATGACTTTTGGCTCTTCATCTCCTAGGGTTAGGTTTTTGGATGTATAGGGTTTTGGAATTCATGTTTATTGTAAAAATTCTTTGAGATCCTCATTGTACTCATCTTCTTACGAATTATCACAACCATCACATCTCTTCTCATAGATTAGTCGCCACCATTCTAGAAAGCTTGTTTTCAGTCTGCATTTTACAGTTTCAACATATTTCTTTATTGAATAGAATTTATTTTTACTGTATCTTTGTTATTTTTCATTGTTTTTATATGTTAGTAATAATAATAATCTGTGTTCATTTCATTATACTCATAAAATTTAGATCAATGGTATCAGAGCGGTCTTCTCCTTATCGTTCTTAGTGCAAGTCCCCGACAAGGTCAGGGTACAAAGAGTTGGCTCTCGAGCTTGTTTCTCTTGAGGATAAGATCTCTCACACGATCAAGCGAACTTCCATGGTGGGAGAAAATAAAGACGATGGGACATGAGATCCTTCCAAACTGTTGCTCAAGGAATCCCTCATGCAACAGAGGAACAAGATGATGGATAATTTTGCGCAAATCCTTCGACAACTACCAACATGTGATGCATCTTCCTCAGGCGAATGCCCCACCCCCTTAAAGGTATAGATAAAATTTGATATTCCTATATTTGAAGGTCATATAGACGCAGATGATGTAGACAAATGGTTGAATCTACTAGAAGGGTATTTTTTTGTCCATAAATTTTCGAATTGAGAAAAGATTACTTTTGCGCTCCTTAAAGTTGTCCCTCATGTAAAAGATTCATGGGACACTTTCTATGAGAAAAAAGAAACAGAGGAACCATCATTATTTACAGTTGCACTCACCTGGGAGTCCTTTAGGGATGTTATTAAGGAACAATACTACCCTTTTGGAAGTTATTATGACTTGTATACAAAATGGACCGCACTGCAACATGAAAGGGACCAAGTTGTGCGAGACTTCACAAATATCTTCCACACCTTGTGCACCAAGTTGGGTATCAAATATTATGAGCAACATATGGTGCTCAAGGACCACAGTGGTATGCATAGATACATCCAGGAAGAAATGGAGTTTCTATACATCTCATCCTTGGGCGTGGCCTATCGATATTCCACCATAATTGAGCAGAAGCTTAAACAAAAGACATAAGAAGGGAAAGGGCAGGCCCAACCCGCAGAACAAAAGGCATAGAAAATATGGACAACCTTATGAAAACCAATCTAAGCCATAAAGAAAGAAGGACAATGGAAATATGAAGAAAGATACCGGGAAGTGGCGCAAGTTCCATAAGAGCCCCTGGAATAACATTGTTGATTGCCTCTCAAAGCAGTCATTGGTGGCTGAGGTGAAAGCCTTTGAATCAAATGTGGGTTCTCAGTCTTAGTCAGAACCAAAAAAAGGGAGACGGATCATTGATGTGAAACCTAATGTCATTGTTTCTACCACCAAGACCCATCTCGGTGAACCTAATGAGCCAGAGGAAGGCGAGAACCTCTTTCACTCACAGATGTGAGTGAAAGGCACCCCGCTGCACTTCATCGTTGATAGCAGTAGCCAGAAGAACCACATCTCAGCGGAGGTCGTTAAGCGGTTGGCCCTGCCGACAAGGCCACACTCGCAACCCTACACCATTGAATGGCTCCACCAAGTAAGTGATCTTCACATCAGCCAACAGTGTCCCCTGACCTACAACATCAATCCCTTCAAAGATGAGGTATTGTGTGATGTTTCTCCCCTTGATGTTTGTGATGTTCTTTTGGGAAAAACCTTATTTATGGAAACGTCATGTTGTATATGAGTCTACGCCTCGCAGTGTTATCAGGTCATGTATTGCCTATAGGTGGATATAGGTCGATACCCACCTATTCCAACTAGGATATTGGTCCCCACCCACCTATTATAACTGGATCATCTTGGCAGTTTTTTAGTTTGGCATTTTTATCCTAGTTTTCGGGTCAGGGACTTTCGGGACCGTTTTGAGGCCCTAAACAACGTTTTTAGGGATTGCCACAATCAAATTACAAATGGAGTCAAAATTTGATGGCATAATGTGTAGTCATTGGATATACCTTTCCAACAGGCTATCGTTCGCCTAAAACGAAGATCACATGCAAAAGTTACGACCCCAGGAAGTTGATGTACCAACTTACCCCAACG
>ML783868.1:0-22800 GCA_009831015.1 Picea engelmannii | reverse complement strand
ATAGGTGCCAAGGATCCTCTTGCTTTCGATTTATGTAGTGCATTTTTTCCCTTTTAATTAGGGATTTGTATATATTAATATTATCATATTTCAAGGACTCATTAGAGGCATCCCTAATGGATTTTCTAGCAAGTTTACACTTGTTATCATACCAAGGGTTACCAATTCTATTCTTCTTTCTACACAACACTTCGATAGAGAATTTTTTATGGAGGTAGATAGGGTTGTTGTAAAATTATGATAGAGATCTTCAATATTGTTCTTATATGATAGAAGATTTAATTCAATGTTTAATTCCTTTAAGAAGATATCAACTTTATTTTTGTCAAAAAGCAAGTGCATTTGGTTATTAGATTTCTCTTCAATGGGGTTTCTTTGCATGATAGAGTTTAGAGTTAGGGTTAAAGTTCTATGACCAGGTTCAGACTCATGGTCGTTTAAAAGGTCAAAATTTACTATATGGTTGTAAACAAGGATATCTGATATCACATAATCCACAACACTGCTAACCAACCAATGTATACAAGTCATTTGGTTAAATTTTGTCCACTTCATTAAACCATCACAAATGATCATATTTTGAGAACTACAAAGCTTTATTAGCTCGGTACCATAAAAATTCTTAGTTGGGTTTTCCAAAGTGATTTTGTATCTATTAGCTAAAACAAGGTCTTCATCTACCCATAGAGAATTAGGGTTGGGATAATTTCTTAAAAGAATAGATTTATTAGTTGTAGTTATAGCATTAAAGTCTCCTAGTAGGAGGATACTACCTTCATTTCTTAGACTGTAAATATCTTGTTCTAAGATTTTATAGGGACAATTTTTATCTAGATTGTTTTTCTTATAAAAGGTAGAATTAATAGGAGAAAAATAACAAATTGCTATATACATATTCTTAGCATTAATACCTGAAATATCCATCCAAATGAATTGATTGAGAGGGTCTTTTTTATGAAGATGAATGTGAGAAGGAATGTGTGTTCTTATGTAACAAGCTAAGCCTCCAATCCCTCTACGGGAGGATTTCTTGTTCCATGCCGACCACAGTATAAATATTTCTATGTTAGGGACCTTAGATTCCTCATGCTCCCAAGTTTCAACAAGAAATGTAATATCAATTTCACTTGGGATCCAACTTACTATAGACCCTTTGTTCCAGGGAAAGCCCCGACAGTTCCAAGAGAGGATTCGAGGTGTCCCAAATTGCTATTTATTGTTATATTTTTTGTCTCTATCCCTAATAATAGATTTTTGGTTATTAATGATTGCTCATTTTCCTTATTTTCTGGCGTCCTTTACCTTTTGAAGAACCTGGGTGGGGAGGATAACACTCCATCCCACAATTACATGAGATAAACCCAATTATGTCCCCTATACCATTTTATCAATGTTTAAAGGTGTAATTTTTTGCGTGCACCCTTTCAAATGATTTGGAAGGGTTCTTTGATGTAAAATACTTTCCTTTCTTATCCCTCAAACAATGGTTCAATTTTGAAGATTTCTTGTAGCGTTGACAAAACAAAATTATTGAGTTTTTGGGAAAGTATGTAAAGTTAGGCATATGATGATTTGTTTCTTTTTCAAACTTCGTGATCTGGTCCACTATGATTTTTGGTATAGGGAAAATTTACATTGATATCGACACACCAATCAAAAATATCAAATATCCAAATCATACTTTAAGAGAAATAGGTTTTTTATTAGACATGTAGAATTTGCTATGGAACCCTTGTAGCCACTGTATATAATGATTTGTTTATAATGAAAATTAGTGATTTGGATCACTATGATGTTTTAGTAGAGGGAAAAGTTACATTGAAATGGGGATACCCACTAAAAATATCAAATACCTAGATTGTACATTGATATATATATAGGTTGTTTATCAAACCCGTAGAATCTGTTATGGAACACATGTAGTTGATATATACAATGATTTGTTTATAAATCAAAATAAATCATCTAGGTCAACATTATTTTTTGTAGAGAAAAACATGTATTGAGATGGACATACACAACAAAAATATAAAATATGCAGATTGTACTTTAAGAGATGTAGATTGTCTATTAGAGCTATAGTAGTTGCTACAATATGCCTATAACGACTGCTACGAATATAACAATTACTATAGATCATCCTTGAAGGTGAATAATACCTCTAATGAAGAGATTCCATGCAATTATTGAACCGAGTCTATTTGATGAATTTCAGAGATGGGTTTTGATATGTGAAATACATGAATATACTTATGGTGATTTGTAATTCCCTAACTGGGTGTTATTGTCTTGGAAATGGTGCATGTAGAACATTTTGAATGCTAGTTTATCATTGATTTGAAATATTCAAAGTTGACGTAATGTGCATTAGTGAGTTCTAAAGCCAACCTATATTATTGTATTTAAGAGGAAGCGTTTTGAAAATGGTCTATACTGTAGAAATTTGATTTACACACTGCTGCCATCAATGAAAATTTTAGACCAACAAACCCTAGTTGGATACCTTTTCCTCCCATTCCTCAAAAGGACATTCTCTTTCTGCTTCTATTTTTTCTCTCAATGTATCAAATTTCATTTCTTCAAATGAATGGATTCTTGATTCAAGATTCTTATCATATGTTTAAGGATCAAGCGATTTTTTTCTCTTAATCAATGTAACACAAAACAAATATTTGTTGGTGATGATAGATATCTAGGTGTTATAGGATCAAGAATAGTTTAGGAAGTTGAATGTCACTTTAATGATGTATTATGTGTTCCTAGTATCTCCTGCAATGTTTGATCCGAATTTTATGAGCAGAACAAAATGAACACAGATTATTATTATTATTAACACAGATACACAATGAACAATAAAAAAGATACAATAAAACGAGCTTCTATTCAACAAAGAAATATGTTGAAACTGTAAAATGCAGACTGAAAACAAGTTTGCTAGAATGGTGGTGGATTATCTCTGAGAAGAGATGTGACGGTTGCGCTCATTTGCAAGAAGATGAGTACAATGAGGCTCTGAAAGCCTTTTTACAATAAACATGAATGCCAAAACCCTAGACATCCAAAAACCTAACCCTAGGAGATGAAGCGCCAAAAGTCATGTGGTCCCTATTGGGGTAAGTTGGTACATCAACTTCCTAGGGTCATAAATTTTGCATACGATCTTCATTTTAGGCGCACGATAGCCCGTTGGAAATGTCTATCCGAGGACTACATATTATGCCATAAAACATTGACTTTATATTTAGTTTGATTTTGGCGATCCCTAAAAGCATTGTTTAGGGCCTCAAAATGTCCTCGAAAGTTTAGGGCCCAAAAAACCAAGAAAAAACTGCCAAACTGAAAAATTGCCAAGATGGGCTAGTTGGAATAGGTGGGTGGCCGTCGATATCCCCTTTGGAATAGGTGGGTGGCCACCAAAATCCACCTGGATCAATCCTCCTCCATTAGGAAGCAATGGTCTCCATTGCGTTGAGTTCCCCCATCAGATGATAAAATTTATGGGCCACGGGTGAGCCACTTGCCTTGGTGTAGGAGTTGCCCTGCTTTGAAAACCCGATAAAGTTGGATCCTCTGTTGGCGAGTTCCCTTGACCTGTGTGTCCACGATATGATCAGTGGATTCCTGTTCCATGCAGTCATGGTTGAGCTATGTTGGTGTCAACTATTCTGCTATCTCTGAGGTGTCCAATAATGGTGGAAAATATGGCCGAAGGAGATCCACATTGAACATTGGGTGCAAGCCAAGGAAGGGGGTAATGTTGAGCTCAAAAGCATTGTCACCCACAACCTTGGTGATGGTGTAAGGTACATAGCAGAGTGGACGAAGCTTCTGATGGGGCCCTATAAGGTGTTCTTTCTGCAAGTGCAACCAAACTTTGTCTACCCACCTAAAACTTGTGTGGCACTCGGTGTTGATCATGTCACTGCTTGTACTTGGCATTGGACTTCTGTAAAATATCCTGAACCTGTTGGCGGATGTGTTGGATCTTCCCAATGAACTTGGTGGCTTTTTCAGCTTCAGTTTCACCATGGGATGACTTTTCCTGGGTGACCGCAAGGGGTAGTGCAATATCCATGGGACCCAATGGTTGAAATCCCAACCCCATCTGAAAGGGGTTGTAGTTGGTTGAGCTATGTATGGCTCTATTGTAGTTGTGTTGAACAAAGGGAAGAATCTCATCTCATGTGCGAGGGTGCTTGGAATTGTACATGCAAATGATATGCACAATCATCTGGTTTACGACATCGGTTTGGACATCTGTTTGGGGGTGGAAGGCAGTGGATTTGCTGAGGACTGTCAGAATCTGAGATAATGGTTTGTGGTATCCCAAAATGTACCCACACTTGTTTAATGAAGAGCTTGGTAGTGGCCTCTATTGTGATGCTCTTCATGCAGGCATCCATAATCACCATCTTAGAAAAACGATCAACAACCACAAAAAAACAGTCATTTCCCCGCTTGGTGGATGGATGAAATGACATGTAGTCCATTAAGATGGGTTCCCAAGGCCTGTTAGGAGTAGAAAGATGGGTGTACATTCCTTGTTTCTTAGTGGCCGGTTTGGAAATAACGCAGATAGTGTATGACCTGATCTACTTGCTGACATCCAGTCGAAGTTTTAGCTAGTAGAAATGTTGCTGCAACACTACCATTGTCTTTTCTACGCGAAGTGTCTTGCCACCCGACTGTAGTGGGATTCCAAAATCATCTTCGCTCGCTCGCTTGAAGGAATGCAGATATGGCCCGGATGGCATAGAAGCCTGTCCTGAAGATGAAAATTAGTGACAATTGTGTTTGAGCCCAACATATGGTAGGTGGTGGCGAAGTCAGGATATTTCTCATAGAGTTGGGGCCATCCAGGGGTCTTGTGGCCGCAAGAGTCTAACATCATGGTGAGTCCCGCGATTGGAGGTCGGTTGAGGAAATTAATGATGGGGTTGGTACTTCTTGTCTTATACTTGATGCTGAGGTGGAACTGTTGCAAGTATTTGGACCACTTCTAATAGCGGTCATTTTGCAATTTGTCTTGTGTCTCCATGAACTGCAGCGACTTATGATTAGTGTGGATGACTATCTCTTTCACTAGAATGTAATACCTCCACTGGTGGCAGGCTTGCACAATGGAGTACATTAATTTTTTGTAATTAGGGTACTTACGTACCCTAATATCACAGTGTCTCACTATGATATGCCACGGGGTGGTCGTGCTGACTGAAAAATGTGCCCACAACATAGTCTGAAGCATTTGTCTCGATCTCAAAGGGTTGTTGCAGGTCGGGTAATGAAAGAACTAGGGCTGAGAACAAGCGTTTCTTCAAATAATCGAACGCTTGGTGTTAGGGCATGAACCACACAAAATTTTACTTACCACCACCCCTGATTACTTGGCCGAGGGCCCATGCAATACAAGAGAATCCCAACATGAACTTGTGATAGAAATTGGCAAGGCCTAAGAAGCTCTAAAGCTCAGTGAGCATGGTTGGGGCTGTCCAATCACGAAGCACCTATATCTTGGCTGGATCCACATGCACACCATGCTCATCAACAATGTAGCCTAGGTACTAGACCCTGTCTATGTTGAAGCATAATTTTTCCAAGTTGGAATATAGCTTGTGCTGCCACAAAGTGTGCATAACCTACTGAATATGATGCAGGTGTTCCTCCCAAGTCTTGTTGTATATGATGATGTCATCTAGATACACCACTATAAAAGAACTGGTGAAATGCCACAAGAAATCGTCCATCATCCTCATTAAAGTTGTTGGGACATTTGTTAAAGCAAATGGCATGACCAACCATTCAAAAAAACCTTCTTTTGACTTGAAGGCAGTCTTCCATGAATCTGTCTGCTCTATTGGGACCTGATGGTAGCCAGGCTTTAGATCAATCTTACTGAAGTATTTGTCCCCCTTGAGCTGATCAAGGAAATCTTTGATTCCTAAGTGTGATTTTATTTAGGGCCCAATAATCAATGCAGATCTGTTAGGTCTTGTCTTTCTTCTGCACAAGCATGATTGGGCTTCCACAAGGTGATGAGTTGGGCCAGATGTGCCCCTTTTGGAGTATCTCTTAGATCTGATGCTTGATCTACTTATTTTCTAACAGATAGCGACGATAGACTAGCCCATTGGGTAGCGGTGCGTTGGGTGTTATATCAATGGAGTGCTTGACCTAACAGTGCAGAGGTACCCCAATAGGTGAGGAGAAGATGCCTTTGTATTCTTCCACGACCTTATACACTTGCTTCTACAGTGAGGAGAGGTCGGTCGTGGAGGCCATGGATTTGGCTGCAATATTTCGCTCACTCTAAGAGTGAATCACAAAGAAAACAAACTTCCCGGTCTGAGTTATGACTTTCCTGCATTTCTTGCCAGAGATCAAGGAAATGGCACTAGGTGGGACTACCTCGGGTATCCTATAAAATTTCATGTCATAAGTAATAATAACACTGAGAGACCTAAACTCATATACAACATGACGTTTCCATAAATAAGATTGGCACAAAATAACATCACAAAATTCAAGGGGAACAACATCACAAAATACCTCATCCTTGAAGGGATTGATGTTGTAGGACATGCGACACTATTGGTTGACACGAAGATCGCTTCCTTGGCAGAGCCATCTGATAGTGTACGGTTGTGGGTGCGGCATTGTCAGCAAGGCCAACTGCTTGATGACCTCCATTGAGATGAGGTTCTTCTGGCTAACGCTATCAATGATGAAGTGCATCGGGGTTCCTTTCACCCACATCTGTGAATGAAAGAGGTGCTCCCCTTCTTCTTTCTCTTTAGGTTCACCATGATGGATCTCAATGGTAACAACGGTGGCACTGAGTTCCGCATAAATGATCCATCTTCCCTTTTCTGGTTCTGACTAAGAGTCGAAACCCACATCTGATTTAGAGGCTTTTACCTCATCCACCAATGACATCTTTGAGCGAAAATCAACACTGTTATGCCAAGGGCTCTTATGGAAGTTGCACCACTTCCCAATATCTTTCTTCATCTTTCTATTGTCCTTTGTTTGCGGCTTAGACTAGTTGTCCTGAGGCTGCCCATATTTTCTCTACCCTTTGTTTTGTAGGTTGGGGCTTCCCTTTCCTTGCTTCTGCTGTGAGGGGTTTCCAGACCCAAACTACCACGTCTTTTGTTTAAGCTTGTGCTCGATTTTAACGTCATATCGATAGGTTGTGCCCAAGGATGAGATGTCCAAAAACCCCATTTCCACAGTACTTGAGCACCAGATGTTGCTCAAAATCTTTGATACCCAACTTGGTTCAGAAGGTATGGAAGATATTTGTGAACTATGGCACTGCTTGGTCCCTTTTCTACCACAGTGTGGTCCATTTTGTATACATGTTTTCATAACTTCCAACAAGGTAGCATTGTTCCTTAATAACATTCCTGAAGGACTCCTAGGTGAGTGATATTGAAATAATGAGGGTTCATCTATTTCCTTTCACTCATAGAAAGTCTCTCACCAATCTTTGACACGGGGGACGACTTTGAGGAGCGCAAAAGTAATCATTTATCTATTCGAAAAGTTATGGACAGAAAATATCCTTCTAGCAGATCCAACCATTTGTGTACAACATATGTGTCTATCTGACCTTAAAATATAGGAATATCAAAGTGATATATACCTTGAAGGGGGCAACACCTCCACTCAAAGAAGATGCATTGCATGTTGGCAGTCGTTGATGGATTTGCGCAAAATTATCCATCATCTCGTTCCTCTATTGTGCAAGGGATTCCTTGAGCAACAGTTTGAAAGGATCTCCTGTCCCGTCGTATTTATTTTCTCCCACCATGGAAGTTTGCTTGGGCATGTGAGATCTCTTGTACTCAAGAGAAACAAGCTTGAGACCCAACTCTTTGTACCATGACCTCAATGGGGACATGCACTAAGAATGACAAGGAGCAAACCGCTCTAATACCATTGATCTGCATTTTATGAGTAGAACGAAATGAACAAAGATTATTATTATGATTAACACAGAGCACAATGAACAATAACAGAGATACAGTAAAACTGGGTTCTATTCAATAAAGAAATATGTTGAAACTATAAAATGCAGACTGAAAACAAGCTTGCTAGAATGGTGGCGACTTATCTCTGATAAGAGATGTGACGATTGCGATCGTTTGCAAGAAGATGAGTACAATGAGGATCTGAAATCCATTTTACAATAAACATGAATTCCAAAACCCTAGACATCCAAAAACCTAACCCTAGGAGATGAAGTGTCAAAAGTCATGTGGGCCCCGTTGGGGTAAGTTGGTACATCAACTTCCTGGGGTCGTAACTTTTGCATGTGATCTTCGTTTTAGGCGAACGATAGCCTGTTGGAAAGGTATATCCAATGACTACACATTATGCCATCAAATTTTGACTCCATTTGTAATTTGATTGTGGCAATCCCTAAAAACGTTGTTTAGGGCCTCAAAACGGTCCCGAAAGTCCCTGACCCGAAAACTAGGATAAAAATGCCAAACTAAAAAACTGCCAAGATGATCCAGTTATAATAGGTGGGTGGGGACCAATATCCTAGTTGGAATAGGTGGGTATCGACCTATATCCACCTATAGGCAATACATGACCTGATAACACTGCGAGGCGTAGACTCATATACAACATGACGTTTCCATAAATAAGGTTTTTCCCAAAAGAACATCACAAACATCAAGGGGAGAAACATCACACAATACCTCATCTTTGAAGGGATTGATGTTGTAGGTCAGGGGACACTGTTGGCTGATGTGAAGATCACTTACTTGGTGGAGCCATTCAATGGTGTAGGGTTGCGAGTGTGGCCTTGTCGGCAGGGCCAACCGCTTAACGACCTCCGCTGAGATGTGGTTCTTCTGGCTACTGCTATCAACGATGAAGTGCAGCGGGGTGCCTTTCACTCACATCTGTGAGTGAAAGAGGTTCTCGCCTTCCTCTGGCTCATTAGGTTCACCGAGATGGGTCTTGGTGGTAGAAACAATGACATTAGGTTTCACATCAATGATCCGTCTCCCTTTTTTTGGTTCTGACTAAGACTGAGAACCCACATTTGATTCAAAGGCTTTCACCTCAGCCACCAATGACTGCTTTGAGAGGCAATCAACAATGTTATTCCAGGGGCTCTTATGGAACTTGCGCCACTTCCCGGTATCTTTCTTCATATTTCCATTGTCCTTCTTTCTTTATGGCTTAGATTGGTTTTCATAAGGTTGTCCATATTTTCTATGCCTTTTGTTCTGCGGGTTGGGCCTGCCCTTTCCCTTCTTATGTCTTTTGTTTAAGCTTCTGCTCAATTATGGTGGAATATCGATAGGCCACGCCCAAGGATGAGATGTATAGAAACTCCATTTCTTCCTGGATGTATCTATGCATACCACTGTGGTCCTTGAGCACCATATGTTGCTCATAATATTTGATACCCAACTTGGTGCACAAGGTGTGGAAGATATTTGTGAAGTCTCGCACAACTTGGTCCCTTTCATGTTGCAGTGCGGTCCATTTTGTATACAAGTCATAATAACTTCCAAAAGGGTAGTATTGTTCCTTAATAACATCCCTAAAGGACTCCCAGGTGAGTGCAACTGTAAATAATGATGGTTCCTCTGTTTCTTTTTTCTCATAGAAAGTGTCCCATGAATCTTTTACATGAGGGACAACTTTAAGGAGCGCAAAAGTAATCTTTTCTCAATTCGAAAATTTATGGACAAAAAAATACCCTTCTAGTAGATTCAACCATTTGTCTACATCATCTGCGTCTATATGACCTTCAAATATAGGAATATCAAATTTTATCTATACCTTTAAGGGGGTGGGGCATTCGCCTGAGGAAGATGCATCACATGTTGGTAGTTGTCGAAGGATTTGCGCAAAATTATCCATCATCTTGTTCCTCTGTTGCATGAGGGATTCCTTGAGCAACAGTTTGGAAGGATCTCATGTCCCATCGTCTTTATTTTCTCCCACCATGGAAGTTCGCTTGATCGTGTGAGAGATCTTATCCTCAAGAGAAACAAGCTCGAGAGCCAACTCTTTGTACCCTGACCTTGTCGGGGACTTGCACTAAGAACGATAAGGAGAAGACCGCTCTGATACCATTGATCTAAATTTTATGAGTATAATGAAATGAACACAGATTATTATTATTACTAACATATAAAAACAATGAAAAATAACAAAGATACAGTAAAAATAAATTCTATTCAATAAAGAAATATGTTGAAACTGTAAAATGCAGACTGAAAACAAGCTTTCTAGAATGGTGGCGACTAATCTATGAGAAGAGATGTGATGGTTGTGATAATTCGTAAGAAGATGAGTACAATGAGGATCTCAAAGAATTTTTACAATAAACATGAATTCCAAAACCCTATACATCCAAAAACCTAACCCTAGGAGATGAAGAGCCAAAAGTCATGTGGGCCCCGTTGGGGTAAGTTGGTACATCAACTTCCTGAGGTCATAACGTTTGCATACAATCTTTGTTTTAGCGCACGATAGCCCATTGGAAAGGTCTATCTGAGGAATACACATTATGTCATCAAATTCTAGGTCAATTTATAATTTGACTATGGTGATCCCTAAAAACATTGTTTAGGGCCTCAAAACAGCCTCGAAAGTTCAAGACCCGAAAACTAGGATAAAACTTCCAAACAAAAAAATTTCCAAGATGAGCTAGTTGGAATAGGTGGATGGCCATCGATATCCCAGTTGGAATAGGTGGGTGGCCACTGATATCCACCTGCAGGAAGTGCAGGACCTGATAACACTGTAAGGCCTAGACTCATATACAACATGATGTTTCCGTAAATAAGTTTGGCTCAAAAGAACATCACAAAATTCAAGGGGAGAAACATCACACAATACCTCATCTTTGAAGGGATTGATGTCATAGGACATGCGACACTATTGGCTGACATGAAGATCGCTTCCTTGGCAGAGCCATCTGATGGTGTAGGGATGCGGGTGTGCCCTTGTTGGCATGGTCAACCGCTTGACGACCTCCGCTGAGATGTGGTTCTTTTGGCTACCACAATCAATTATGAAGTGCAGTGGGGTGCCTTTCACCCACATCTGTGAATGAAAGAGGAAATTGCCTTCCTCTGGCTCATCAGGTTCACTGGGCTAGATCTTGGTGGTAGAAATGGTGGCACTGGGTTCCACTTCAATGATTTGTCTCCCCTTTTCTAGTTCTGAGTAAGAGTTGGAACCCGCATCTGATTAAGAGGCTTTCACCTCAGCCACCAATGACTACTTTGAGTGGAAATCAACAATATTATGCCAGGGGATCTTATGGAAGTCGCACCACTTCCCAATATCTTTCTTCGTCTTTCCATAGTCCTTCTTTGTTTTTGGCTTACAATGGTTGTCTTGAGGATGTCCATCTCTTCTCTAACCTTTGTTTTGCGGGTTGGGGCTGCCCTTACCCTGCTTATGCTGTGAGGGGTTCCCAGACCCAAACTACTGCTCTTTTGTTTAAGCTTCTGCTTGATTATGACAACATATCAATAGGCCGCACCCAAAGATGAGATGTCCAGAAACTCCATTTTTGCCTGGATGTATCTATGAAAACCACCATGGTACTTGAGCACCAGATGTTGCTCAGAATATTTGATACCTATCTTGGTGCGCAAGGTATGGAAGATATTTGTGAACTCTGGTAATTCTTGGTTCCTTTCCTTCCGCAGTGTGGTCCATTTTGTATACAGGTCGCCATATTTACCAACAGGATAGTATTGTTCCTTAATATCATCCTTGAAGGACTCCCAGGTGAGTGCGAATATAAATAATGAGGGTTCATTTGTTTGATTTTTCTCATAGAAAGTCTCCCACCAATCTTTGACATGGGGGATGACTTTAAGAAGCACAAAAGTAATATTTTCTCTATTTGAAAAGTTATGGACATAAAAATATGCTTCTAGCATATTTTACCATTTGCATCTAACTGACCTTCAAATATAGTAATATAAAATTTTATCTGTACCTTGAAGGGGGTGGTGCCTCCTCTTAAGGAATATGTTCTTCTTATTGGTAGCTTTCGAAGGATTTGCGAAAAATTATCCATTATCTCGTTCTTATCTTGCGCGAGGGATTCCTCGAGAAACAATTTGAAAGGATCTCCTGTCCTATCGTATTTATTTTCTCCCGCCATAGAAGGTCGTTTGGGCGTGCTAGAGATCTTGTCCTCAAGAGAAACAAGCTCGAGACCCAAATCTTTGTACCCTGACCTCATCGAGGACATGCACTAAGAACGACAAGGAGTAGACAACTTTGATACCAGTGACCTGGATTTTATGAGAAGAATGAAATGAACATAGATTATTATTATTATTAACACAGAGACACAATGAAAAATAACAGAGATACAGTAAAATTAGCTTCTATTCAATAAAGAAATATGTTGAAACTGTAAAATGTAGACTGAAAACAAGCTTGCTACAATGGTGATGACTTATCTCTGAGAAAAGATGTGACGGCTACGCTCATTCGCAAGAAGATGAGTATAATGAAGCTCTGAAAGGATTTTTACAATAAACATGAATGCCAAAAACATATACATCCAAAAACCTAATCCTAGAAGATGAAGCACCAAAAGTCATTTGGGCCCCATTGGGGTAAGTTGGTATATCAACTTTCTAGGGTCGTAACTTTTGCGTACGATCTCCGTTTCAGGCACATGATAGCCCGTTGGAAAGGTCTATCCGAGGAATAAAAATTATGTTGTCAAAATTTAATGAATTTTACTATTTGATTGTGGTGAGCTCTAAAAATGTTGTTTAGGGCCTCAAAATGACCCCGAAAGTTTAGGACCAAAAAACTAGGAAACAACTGCCAAATTGGAAAACTACCAAGATGAGCCAGTTGGAACAAGTGGGTGGCCACCGATATCCACCTAGATCAATCCTCCTCCCTTAGGAAGAAATGGTCTCCATTGCATTGATTTCCCCCATAAGAAGAAGAAATTTATGTTGAATTTGGCCCCGGGTGAGCCACTTGACTTGGTGCATGAGTTTTCCTGCTTTGACAACCCGATAAAGCTAGATCCTCTGCTGGCGATTTTCCTTGACCTGTGTGTCCACGATATGATCATTGGATGCATGTTCCATGAAGTCAGGGTTGAGCTATGTTGGTGTCAATTGTTCTTCTATCTATGAGGTGTCCAATAATGGTGGAAAATATGGCCGAAGGAGATCCACATTGAACACTGGGTGCAAGTCAAGGAAGGGGTGAATGTTGAGCTCAAAAAAATTGTCTCCCAAAACCTTGGTGATGGTGTAAGGTCCATAGTAGAGTGGATGAAGCTTCTGATGGGGCTATGTAAGGGGTTATTTCTACAAGTGCAACCAAACTTTGTCTCCCACATGAAACTTGTGTGGCACTCAATGTTGATCATGGCGCTACTTGTACTTGGAATTGGACTTCTGTAAAATATCCTGAAACTGTTGGCGGATGTATTGGATCCGCTCAATGAACCGAGTGGCTTTGTTAGCTTCAGTTTGACCATGGGACAATTATGCCTGGGTGGCCGCAAGGGGTAGTGCAACATCCATGGGACCCAATGGTTGAAATCCCAACCCCACCTAAAAAGGGTTGTGGTCGGTTGAGCTATTTATGGCTTTGTTTTAGTTGTGTTGAACATAGGGAATATTCTCATCCCATGTGTGGGGGTTCTTGGAATTGTACATGCACAGGATATGCAAGATCATCTGGTTGACGACCTCGGTTTGGCCATCCGTCCGGGGGTGGAAGACAATGGATTTGGTGAGCTTGGTGTCCAACAATGACTAGAGGCTCGACCAGAATGTCTCGAGGAACCGATTGTTTCGATCTAAGATAATGGTTTGTGGTATCCCAAAATGTACCCACAATCATTCAAAGAAGATATTGACATTGGCCTCTGCTGTGATGCTCTTCTTGCAGGTGGCCATAACTGCCATCTTGGAAAATGATCAACAACCATAAAAAAATAGTCATTTCCCCACTTGGTGGATGGAAGGCCCGACATGTAGTCCATTGAGATGGATTCTCAAGGCCTATCAGGAATAGGCAAAGGGGTTTACATGCCTTGTTTCTTAGCGGATGGTTTGACAATAGTGTAGATAGTGCAGGCCCTGATATACTTGTTGACAGCCTGTCGAAGTTTCGACCAGTAGAAATGTTGTTGCATCACTGCCATTTCCTTTTCTATGCCAAAGTGTCCTACCACTTTATTGTAGTGGGCTTCCCAAATCAACTTCACTCACTCACTTGATAGAATGCGAAGATGGCCCAGATGAAATAACATCCCATCTTGAAGATGGAAATTAGTTACAGCTGTGTTTGAGCCCAACATCTGGTAGGTGGTTGCGAAGTCATGATATTTCTCATAGAGTTGGGGCCATCCAAAGTTCTTGTGGTCGCAAGAGTCTAAAAGCGTGGTGAGTTTCGCGACTAGAGGTCGACTGAGGCAATCAACGATGCGGTTGGTACTTCATGTATTATACCTGCTGTTGAGGTGGAACTACTGCCATTATGTGGATCACTTCTGATGGCGGACATTCTGCAATTAGCCTTATGTCTACATGAACTGCAGTGGCTTATGATTAGTGTGGACGACTGTCTCCTTCCCAAGAATGTAATGTCTCCACTGGTGGCAAGCTTGCACAATGGAGTACATTTCTTTTTCATAAGTAGGGTACTTACATATGACATATGATAGTGTCTCACTATGATAGGCCACAAGGTGGTTGTGTTGAGTGAGAATTGCGCCCACAACATAGTCTGAAGCATATGTCTCGATGTCAAAACGTTATTGCAGGTCGGGTAATGAAAGCATTGGGGCTGAGCACAAGCGTTGCTTCAAATCATCGGATGCTTGATATTGGGACATACCCCACACAAACTTTCCCTTACCACCACCCCTGGTTACTTGGCTGAGGGCCCATTCAAAATGGGAGAATCCCAACACGAACCTGTGATAGAAATTGTAAAGGCTTGAGAAGCTCCGAAGATCAGTGAGCATGGTTGGGGTCGGCCAGTCACGGATGACCTAGATCTTGGCTGGATCCACATGCACACCATGCTCATCAACAATGTAGCCTAGGTACTGGACCATGTCCATGCCGAAGGAGCATTTTTCCAAGTTGGCATATAGCTTGTGTTGTCACAGAGTGTGAAGAACCTGTTAAATATGTTGTAGGTGTTCCACCCAATTCTTGTTGTAGATAAGGATGTCATCCAAATACACCGCTACAAAAGAATTGGTGAAAGGCCACAAGATATCGTCTATCATCCTCATGAAATTTGTTTGCGCAATTGTCAAATCAAAGGGCATGGCCAACCATTCAAAAAGACCTTCTTTTGACTTGAAATCAATCTTCCATACATTTATTTGATGTATTGGAACCTAATGGTAGCCATAATTCAAATTAGTCTTACTGAAGTATTTGGCCCCCTTGAGTTGATCAAGGAGATTGTCAATTCGGGGAATCAACTACTAGTTCCTGACTGTGATTTTATTTAGGGCCCAATAATCAATGCAGAGTCACCAAGTTCCATCTTTCTTCTGCATAAGCACGATTGGGGTTCCACAAGGTGATGAGCTGGGTCAGATGTGCCCCCTTTGGAGCAGTTCTTGGATCTGATGCTTGATATCCTCATTTTCTAACAAAGAGTGGCGATAGAATGGCCCATTGGGTAGTAGTGTGTCGGGGGTCAGATCGATGTAATGCTTGACTTGACAGTGCAAAGGTATCCCAGTAGGTGAGGATAATATGTATTTGTATTCTTCCACGACCTTATCCACTTGCTTCTACTACGTGGAGAGGTAGGTCGTGGAGGCCATGGATGTGGCTGCAATATTTCGCTCACTCTGAGAGAGAATCATGAAAAAGTCAAACTTATGGGTCTGAGAGATAACCTTCCTGCATTGCTTGAAAGAGATCAAGGAAATAGAACTAGGTGGGACTTACCTCGAGTATCCTGTACAATTTCTTGTACAAAGTAATAATAACATTGTGATGCCTAGAATCATATACAACATAACCTTTCCATAAATAAGGTTGGTGAAAAATAACATCACAAACTTCTAGGGGAGCAGAATCACACAATAACTCATCTTTGAAGGGCTTGATGTCGTAGGATAGGAGACATTGTTGGTTGATTTTGAGATCGCTTCCTTGGTGGAACCATCCGATGGTGTAGGGTTGCGGGTTTGGCATTGTCGGTAGGGCTAGCCACTTGATGACCTCCGTTGAGATGATGTTCTTCTGGATACCGCTATCAACGATGAAGTGCATCAGGGTGTCTTTCACCCACGTCTGTGAATGAAAGAGGTGCTCGCCTTCCTCTGGTTCACCGAGGTGGATCTTGGTGGTAGAAATAGTGGCACTAGGTTCCACATCAATGATCCTTCTCCCCTTTTCTGGTTCCGACTAAAAGTCAGAACCTCCATCTGATTCAAATACTTTCACCTTAGCCACCAATGACTAATTTGAGTGGAAATCAACAGTGTTATGCCAGGGGCTCTTATGGAAGTCGCACCACTTCTTGGTATCTTTCTTCATCTTTCCATTACCCTTCTTTGTTTGCATCTTAGATTAGTTTCCCTGAGGCTGTCCATATTTTCTCTGCCCTTTTTTCTACGAGTTGGGGCTACCTTTTCTCTACTTCTGATGTGAGGGGTTCCCAGACCCAAACTGCCACGTCTTTTTTTTAAGATTCTTCTCGATTATGATGACATATCGATAGGCCGTGCCCAAGGATGAGATGTACAAAAACTCCATTTATTCCTGGATGTATCTATGCATACCACTGTGGTAATTGAGCACTAGATGTCGCTCATAATCTTTGATACCCAGCTTGGTGCGCAAGATATGGAAGATATTTGTGAACTCTTGCACTACTTGGTCCCTTTCCTTCCGCAGTGTGGTCCATTTTGTATACATGTCGTCATAAATTCCAAAAGGGTAGTATTCTTCCTTAATATCATCCCTGAAGGAATCCCAAGTAAGTGCGACTGTAAATAATGAGGTTTCCTCTGTTTCCTTTTGCTCAAATAAAGTCTCACACCAATCTTTGACATGGGGGACGGCTTTGAGGAGCGCAAAAGTAATCTTTTATCTATTCGAAAAGTTATGGACACAAAAATACCCTTCTAGAAGATTCAACCATTTGTCTACAACATCTACGTCTATCTGACCTTGAAATATAGGAATATCAAAGTTGATCTATACCTTGAAGAGGGCGACGCCTCTGTTCGAAGAAGATGCATCGCCTGTTGGTAGTCGTTGAAGGTTTTTTGCAAAATTATCCAGTTTGAAAGGATCTCTTGTCCCATCATCTTTCTTTTCTCCCGCCATGGAAATTCTCTTGGGTGTGCAGGAAATCTTGTCCTCAAGATAAACAAGCTCAAGACCCAACTCTTTGTACCCTGACCTCGTCGAGGACATGCACTAATAACAACAAGGAGCAAACTGCTCTGATACCACTGATCCAGATTTTATGAGAAGAACAAAATGAACACAGATTATTATTATTATTAACACAGAGACACAATGAAAAATAACAAAGATACAATAAAAATGGCTTCTATTCAATAAAGAAATAAGCTGAAATTGTAAAATGGAGAGTCAAAACAAGCTTGCTAGAATGGTGGCGACTTATCTCTAAGAAGAGATGTGACAGATGTAATCATTTGCAAGAAGATGAGTACAATGAGGATCTGAAATCCTTTTTACAATAAAAATGAATGTCAAAACCCTAGACATCCAAAAATCCAACGCTGGGAGATGAAGCGCCAAAAGTCATGTAGGCCCCCGTTGGGTAAGTTGGTACATCAACTTCCTAGGGTCGTAACTTTTGCATACGATCTTCGTTTTAGGTGCATGATATCCCATTGTAAAGGTCTATCCGAGGACTACACATTATGCCGTCAAACTCCAAATATGTTAATTGTTTGACTGTTTCGAGACCTAAAAACGTTGTTCAGGGCCTCAAAACAGCCCCGTAAGTTTAGGACCCAAAAACTAGGAAAAAACTGCCAAACTGAAAAACTGTCAAGATGAGCCAGTTGGAATAGGTGGGTGGCCACCGATATCCCATCTGGATTAGGTGGGTGGCCACCGATATCCACCTGGATCAACTTTATTTCTATCTATTAAGTCACTTATTTTGGTGAAGGAAAAACCATGGATTTTTCTCCTCATCAAGTTGTAATAAAAAAATTAAAAGATGCTCAACATAAAAATCGATGATATTACCAAGTTGTACAAGTTTGACAACTTTGGGTCATCTTATCTTATTTTAGTTTTTATTTCTCATAGAGATGACATGATTAGAATTTGGCATGAGTAGTTTGGCCACCTCAGTTACCGCTCATTGCAACCACTATGTAAAGAAAATATGGCCACTGGTCTTCCTCTCATTTTTTACAAAGATAGTGTTTTTTCATGTTGTGTTCTTGGCAGACATCATCGAGAAAATTTTGCAAACTTTCCTCTTGGCGTGCCTTGGCTTCTTTAAATCTTGTGCACAATGATCTGTGTGGTCCCCTTCCTTTAGTTTCTTTCTCTAGGTGCAATTACTTCTTAACCTTCATTGATGACTTTTTCATACACACTTGGGTTTATTTCTTAAAACTTAAGAGTGAAATTCTTGACATTTTTTTCCCTACAAGGCCCTTGTAGAAAAATAATATGGAAAACAACTTCAAAGGTTAAGAACAGATAATGGTGGAAAATATGTTAACAACGAATTTACAAATCATTGCACTATACAAGGCATTCAAATGCAAAATATTGTTCCATACACACCACAACAAAATGGTGTTTCTAAGAGGCACACATTAAAATAAATGGAAAATTGTATCATCCAATCTAAGCGATCAAGTCCTCATTTTTGCGCAGAAACCATTAATTGTGCAAATTACATAGTTAATTGTACTTTCACAAAGGATTTAAAAGGTATAACACTCAAACAAGAATGGACTAACATAAAATTGGATGTAAGCCACTTTCATGTGTTTGGTAGTGAAGCATTGGTGCACATTCCTGATGAGAAAAGGAAATCCTTATTGCCTAAAAACAAGAAGCAAATTTTTATTGGATAATCAGAGGATGTAAAAGGTTATAGAATTTTTGTACCTAATACAACATAATTCATTATTAGCAGAGACGTTAGGTTTGATGGTCTCTCAGTTTGCTCACACGATTCGATGCATGTTCCATCTTCGACATGCAAACCATCCTCTGTGCATGTGTCATTTACTTCTTCTTCTAATAATATTTTTTCTCCTATTCAGATTATTATTCTTCTTCATACAATGAGGATGAGAAAAACACTTCTCCTGCTCAACTTCGTCCTCCATATGAGTGTATTTAACCTGAATCTACATCGATGTCTTAGCTTTATCAATGGGTCCACACAAAAAGGGAAACAACTAATGATGTAATTGTTGATCCTTATGATCAACACTGAACACATTCATAGTTCCAACAAACCTTTTCACTTTTGACTCAAGTTCCAGAAAATCCAAATCTAGAGACATTTACAGAAGCTTCTGGCCATCCAATGTGAGATGCAACAATGAATGAACAATTTTATTCTTTAATGGAAAATGAAACTTGGGATCTAGTCCCTCTTATAAAAGGAAGAAAACTTGTTATATGCAAATGGGTTTATAGGTCTAAGAATGCCACATATGTCAATGTTGTCAAACACAAGGCCCAATTAGTTACCAAGGGATTTTGACAAGTTGGAGGTATTGACTATAAATAAACCTTTTCCCCCACTTCCAAAATGAATTTCATCTTCCTTGTTCTTTCCCTTATAGCTTCATATCAATGGTAGTTCTATCAAATGGATGTCAAATCCACATTTTTTCATGGGGATTTGTAAGAACAAATTTAAATGTAACAACATCTTGGATTTATTCAAAGTGACTCTAGCCTTGTTTACTACCTCAAGAAATCCCTCTATAGCCTCAAGCAAGCTCGTTGAGATTGGTATGAAAAAATGGATTGATTCCTTCTTAACTTTGGCTTCTCTAGATGCCACTTTGACCCCGATTTCAATACCAAGCAAGTAGGTGACAATATTCTCATACTTGTACTTTATGTTGATGACCTTATACTCACTGGTAGAGATCCGAAACTTATCACCCATGCGGAAACCAATGTTAAGATGAACTTTCGTAATGACAAACTTAGGACACATGCACTATTTTCTTGGCCTCCAAGGTTTGCAAACCCAAGAAGGAATTTTTATTTCCCAACCTAAGTATGTATGTGACCTTATTTGCCACTTTCACATGGATGATTGTAACCTAGACCCATCTCCCTTTCAATCTAGAGTTAAAATTTCTACCTTATGTATCTCACCCAAATTAGATGTCACTTTGTCCCATCAATTAGTTGACAATGTTTTGTATTTAACTCATACTCACCTTGACATCTCCTGTGTTGTTGACCTCGTTTCCCTATACATTAAAGAACCCCATGAGATCCATTGGAAAGAAACAAAATGGATACTTCACTACATCCTAGGGTAAAGTTTAGTTTCACATACAATATAGTTCAAGGGCCACTCCTCAATAAGTTGGTTTTACATATTCTGATTGGGTTGGTAACCCTAATGATCAAAATTCTATTGCAGGATATGTTTTCACCTTGGTTCCAAACTTGTCACTTGGGATTGTAAGAAGAAAAGTTCCCTTGCTATTTCTTCAACAAATATAGAGCAACAAGTAGCAGTTCTTGCAAGTCAAAAAGTCATGTGGCTTCGATAGATCCTTTTAGAGTTTGGATTCTAGCAACACCATTTGATTACACTCTGGCGTGACAATCAGAATGACATTCAACTCACCAAAGGTCTAGTACAACATCAATGCACCATGCACATTGAGCTACACATGCACTTCATTAGGGAGCATCTTTAGGATCATACCCTTCAAGTGTTCTACTATGGAACAAATGATCAAGTTGATGACTTTTTCACTAAGTCCTTCATAGTCATGAAGTTCCTAAAACTTTGATCTATGTTAGGTATTAAAGAAGTTGTCATTAAAGGGGGATATGATTTATTGCCTCTTTCCTTCTCCTTTTGTCACTTTGTAAATCCTTCAACCATATCCCAAGTTGTTCTTGAGAGGGAATGCTAGGATATTTGGACACTATGAGTTAGTTAAGGTCAACTTGGTCTAATATGATATTAGATTAAAGTGTGCTTTTAATGTGTTTTTGTACTTTTTTAATCCAATTGTCACAATCATGTCTCACCCAATGGTTCTAACATATCCTTGATATTAATAACACTTGATCTTTGTTTTAACACTTGATTGGACCAAGATCTCTATTTAAAATGCATGGAGGGTCATTTGTCAATGATTGATTCTGAGAGATGTTCATGTAATCTACTTGTTTTGTATTAATATATTTCCTTAAGTGGCCATGTTGGTCAGGGTTGTGGACTATTTCCCTCTTTGAGGGTTTTAACTATGTAAACATTAGTGTATTGATCTTTCATCTATTTAAGAACATTTTTCTTAAGGTGTTTGACCTGTGTGAAGGTACCTTGGTTTTATAACAAGAATAAACCAAAAAACAAAATGATCAAACCATCCTAATATTTGCTTAAAAGGATTCCACAGTGTACTGATAACTTAGTTTGTGGCTTCCCTAGCCTATTCCCAAGAAAAATACATTCAAATTAAATTAGAAAGAATTTAAGAAATTTACCAAAGAAAGAAAGAGTACAATTATCTAGGTGAATACCAATAGTGATACTTAGAATACCCCAGACATAGATAATTTCGGGAACCTTTTATTTCCATTACCAATATTATTGGTATTTTTATGGTATTTGTACCAAGGAAACATATCTTCATAGTAGCTTGTTGGACAATTGGTTTGGACAGTTGGTTGTTATTGATGTCAACCCTTAGAGAGTGCTCTTAGAGATTGATGTCAACCCTTGGAGAAGTTTGTCTTAGAATATGAATGGATGTGATCATTTTACCATTGACAATATCACTATTTTCACCCAACCATAGGCAGAAGCCACCCTCCGAGCACCTTGACCTTGACAGAGAGAAGAATCCTGGTAGCAATCCAATAGCCAAGCAAGGTTAATGCACCAAGCAAGATGTAACCAAAGCTGATCAGAGAGTCCAACCCAAAATTGGCGCAACACCTTCCCCAAGACTTGCGCACAAGACTGCCAAACTGCAGTGCACACAAGTGACTTTCTGTAATTCTGAGAAGTGTGTCAAATGAGAGACTGGCGCCCTGTATTTATAGTAATCCTGGCAAACTTCCTGGGCTGACTTCTCATTATGGGTACTAATTCATTCATATTAATTATCTCTCTTCAGCCGACATCTCTTCTAGGGTTACGTTCATTTCTTTTCTTTCTTCGAGAACATTCTAATCTTGTCAAAGGTCACAATGGAGGTTCATACCTCCCGAAGCTACCATAATATCAACAGTCTGGAAGCTCTAGAGATGTGGACAAGAACATTTGACATGTTGGTTGTCGTGTTAGAGGTTTACCATTGATATTGACACATTGTTAAGGTATACACTTGTTATGGTACATGTTGATGTGCATGATTGGCACATGGTATGGTACATGTGTTGTTGATGTGCATGGTTGACACATGGTATGGTATAGGTGTTGATGTGCATGGTTGATGCATAGTACAGGTTGGTACATGGTATGGTACATGCACATATCTTGTGATGGTATGTTGGTGACTTCGGTACATGCTTGGTAGAGGCATGTGTTGGTGATGGTGGACATATGGTTGAGAGGTAT
>ML783867.1:782533-804363 GCA_009831015.1 Picea engelmannii | reverse complement strand
CATATTTAAAGCATTCAAAGCTTTAGTTGCGAATGAGACATATATGAAAATCTAATGCTTAAGGTTAGATAATGGAGGTGAATTCACATTCAATGATTTTGAAAAATTCTATGAAAAACATGGAATAAAAAGACAATATGAAGTTGCAGGAACTCCTCAACAAAATGGAGTAGTTGAAAGGAAAAATAGATATGTACAAGAAATTTCTAGAACGATGTTAAATGAGGCAGGATTATCAAATTTTTTTTGGAGAGAAGCAATTTATATTGTTGTGTACATTTTAAACATAGGATAAATCAGAGTCAAAAGTGAAAAGACACCCTATGAACTATGGAAAGGTCGACCATCATTTATCAAACACTTCATAATCTTTGGAAGCAAGTATTACATCAAGTAGTTGAATAAGGACGGTGACAATCATCAATATCTTACCTAGAATGACCATAACAACAAAGATGAGTGTGCACCTATGAAGAGAAATTCGGACCAAACTAAACAAAATGTTTGTGGTAGCATCGAACAAGTATTTTCGCATTGGCGTGTGTCTAGCATGTGGAAGTTGTCAAAGAATATTCTAGTCTAGAGTTTACTTTAGTTAACAGGAATAGTGAATTGAGTTATTTAAGGAACATGAATATCATGCAATATGTAATCTAAATCTTAAATGGGTGTGAGAAGTAATCTCAACCATAGATCACTTTGGATATTAGAAATAGATTGGAACTCATGATTATAAAAGCAAGGCTATGAGAAGGAGGAAGACACTTTTATTGAGCGAGTCAACAAATCCAGGACTCTTGACGAGAGTTCGAGGTTGGCAGACTCTTGGTGAGATGCCAAGAGAAAGGGACCTTGGTGAGAGACCAAGGTGAGGATATTTGGTGAGATGCCAATATCGAGAGACTCTTGGTGAAATTCCAAGAGAAAGGGAGCTTTGGTGAGATTCCAAGGTTGAGTATTTTTGGTGACATTCCATGATCATGATCTTTAGTGAGATGCCCAGATTGGAGATAGCAAAGAAGGAATTTTTCTAGTGTGATGAGTATAAGAGAAAAGAAGGAATTTTTCTTACACTAGAGTGAGGAGATGTATAGGTTGGGTGAAGAGATTTCATCCAAGTATTGATGTAGAGAGGGTTGGATCACGAAGGAATATGATTCAATATCTTAGATATGTCAAGAAGTACTTCCATCTACAGATCATATGGGTCAAGGAGGAGAGATAGGAAAAGCAGACACATGTGGGTTTCAAAGGACATAGACCAAATGAAAGTAGAGCATCGTATAGAAGTGGTTGTATCTGATTTTTGTACACATCTGCAGGTCATAGTGGATATAGTTGTGGATATCCACAGGTCACAAAAGGGAAACTCGTGAATGTCCTTGGGTCATAGAAGGACAAGTCGTGGATGACTTGGGAAACATGTTGGTATAAGTTCATACGATAGCACAAGAGGTTCCAAGTTTTCCTACAGTGTATAATTCTCTCAGTCGGACATTTTCCATGTTATGGGAACCTTGATTTGACCTTAATAAAAGAATCATTGGACTGGTTTTCCCTCTAGGATTTTTTCAGCGGTTTATACTAAAAAATATTGGTGTTTATATGTGCTTGATTTGGTTTCCTTGTTTACATTTCCGCTTCATGTTTAGTTGATTACTCAACTATTCTTTTAGTAGATACAGTGGTTTTATTTTGAGCTAACTACCGAGTGTTGAGTAGAGTGGTAAAATATCAACATGGTATTAGTGCATACCAAGGGTGGAATAAACTTAGGAATTATTTTCAACATGGTATCAGTGAAAGGTTTCTCTGGGAGGAAACCAAGTGCACCTTGTATCGACAAATATATGAGATCCGAGTGACCAAAGTAGAGATAAAATTCAGATCTAGGGTTGCAACAACAAATCTATGGGATCAGGGGTGTCAAGGTGGGTGCTTGAAGGACTTAGCACAGATCCACGTTTTTTTGCAATAGATCAATCATATTTGTAGGATATTTTATCAGATCTATAAACAAAAAGGAAGAAATCGAAGGACTGATTTCTGGGAAACATTATAGCCAAGGCTTTGAAGGAGAGAGGGAGCACATGGGAGAAAAGAGATAATTTTTCTCATGTGCTTGAGAAGAGGTTGAAGAAGATTTACTCTCCAGTGGGATGCCTGGAGGACATAGTAAAACTTGGGAAAGCATGTTCTTCACATACCAATAATGCTTCCTGATTGCTGATAAAAGTATTAAGAAATTTATGAATGTAATCTGCCTTGATTTTCATGCCAATCTTACTCAAAAAAATCATATAATCCTCTTTATCGATTTCTATGCCAAGTATTAGTTGTACGGTCTACCCAGAATCCATACAGTATGACCTCTATACTCTGGTTTACTTTACCTCCTAGATTTGCATGCCAAAAAGAACCTTGGAATGTGTGCTCTAGTCTACAAATTTACTCCTTCTCCTCGACTCAACTCTCTCTCTCTTTCTCTCCAAGTCTAATGAAGAATGCCAAAAAAATGGGGCTCCTTTTTCCCGAATTTGACCTCATCAATAAAGGTGAAGATTCATCTAATCAAACGGTGGAGATTAGATTAGATCAACGGTGGTGATTAAGGGACCCTTTAGTCACCCACTTCACTTACTTTTCATAAAGTCACTTTTAATTTCACATCACATGAAATTAATGCAGTAAGGACCATATTGGACATTTTCTCACCCCTAGGCACCTAGGTGATGAGAAACACTTTTCCTTGGTACTTTTTAATTTGATTTAACTGAATCATTGCAACACACATGAATAAGAAAGGATTTTCTACAAACAAAGCTCCATTTTTTGATGGGTCAGATTATGCATTATAGAGTATAAGAATGAAAACTTATATGATGTCTCTTGGATTTGAAGAATGGAGCACAATTGAGAATGGTTGCACGGATCCAACAATCCCACCTGTACTTCCAATGGATATAAATCTCAATGACAATAACTCTAAAGCCATGAATGCAATTCTATGTGGTCTAGTAGAATCAATGTTTATCAAATTCATGCATTGTCATTCAAAAAAGAGGCGTGGGACACATTACCGAAAATATATGAAGGGGATGACAAGGTCAAGAAAGAAAAGTTACAAACTCATAGAGGACATTTTGAGAGCCTTAAGATGAATGAAGATGAAATTATTGCAACATATTTTCTCCGTTTGGATGAGATTGTCAACACTATCAAAGGATTGGGTGAAGAAATTGAAGAAACCATCACTCTACAAAAAGTTCTTATATCACTTCCCTTAATATTTAATCCCAAGATATCTTCCATTGAATAATTAAAGGACCTAGACAAGTTGACAATGCATGAGTAACATAGAATCCTCATTGCATATGAATTGAGGGTAAAACGGGACAAGCCAAAAAAACTATCAAGGAATGAAGCATCCTTCAAGGAATCAAAGAAGACAAAGATAGAAGGATACAAGAAGAGTGGGAGTTCATATAGTGAATTAGATGAGGAAGAAGCCAACTTTTGCAAGAAGCTCAAAAGAGGACTGGGAAAATACAAAGGTAAGATTTTGTTTATATGTTTTAATTGTGGAATAGTAGGACATTTTTCTGCTAAATTCCCTTATAAGAATAAAACTAATGAAGAAGATTCCAACCTCAAAGGATACAGGAAGGGAAAGACTAAAAAGAAAATAAAGTTCTTTAGAAAAAAATAAGAATCTATATACAAATGAGGACAACATCTCTTCAGATGACATTGACAATGAAATCGATGAAATTCAATTTATGGGCCTAGAAACACAAATAGATGTCCTAGAAAATGGAGGCAAATTCAATAGAATAAGACAATCATGAAGATGATGCACAAGTATAACTTGAAGCATGACTCATTAGTTATTTAGAAGAAATAGACAAACTGAAAGAAAAGAATAGAAAGCATAAAAATGAATTGCAAAAATACAAATAAGGAGGAACCTAATATTGAAGAAATAGATAAGACAGTAATTATCCTAAAGGTTCAAGTAGAAGAGGCAAAGAGAGTTGAAGAAGTCTTAAAATCCCAACGAAAAGAAAAAAAGATATATGCAACAGTCTAGAATTTGAAATAGTTTATTTGAGAAAGGAGTTGGAAATATCAGCTACCAACATAAAGTTTGAGAAGAGCTCTACAACCTTGAATGAAATCATAAATCATAAAAGATCACCATTTGACAAGACCGGTCCTGGTTATAGTAAAAGGAAGAAAGTTGTTGATGAATAAGATTCAAGCTCTTCAAAGCAGTCAAGTAAAGAAATAACCATGAATTATGTTGATACACTCAAAAACTCTATCAAGGTTGAAGATAATAGGAAGGAAGAACAATATGTTCCACATAAGACAAATCTTCCTCACAAGGATGGAATTAGGAATACTATCGCATCGAGATGGAATCACATAATCAAGTACCAAAATTCTTTCTTTGGATATTGTTATTCTTGCAATGCCTTTGGTCATAAAGAAATAGAACAAATATAAGAGGCAACTTTATTAGGAACAACAATAGAGATACCCATGGATTCTCAAAGAGAAATTAAAATTTATTTTTCCCCTTACATAACTATAACATCATATGTCTTAACTGCAATAATTTTGGGAATATAACAAAATTCTGCAGAAGTGATTTTAGAAAAGATCAGATTGAGGAAACCCTGATAATCATGGAAATAAATTGGGAACAAAAGAAAGAAAAAACCATGTTTGTTCAAGTTGCACTTCTTACACAAAAGAATAAGGATGAGTGGGGCATTGACAATTGGTGCTCTAGTCAATGACAGAAGATGGAACAAAGTTTATTACCTTAAATAAGAATGAAGGCAATGTCACCTTTGGAGACAATGACAGTTCAAAGATATTTGGAAACGACACTCTCAATCTTTATAATGGAAAATCTAGGGTTGAAAAGGTCCTCTGTGTTGAAAACTTGAAACACATTCTTCTCAGTGTAAGCTAGATGTGTGATCAAGGACACAATCTTACTTTTAACTCCCGAGAATGTGAGATCAAAAAATAAAATTAAGGAAAGTTGGTTGCAAAAGCAATCAAAACCCCAAACAATGTATATATTATTGATGAAATTAATGGAGAAAAATATTTTATGGGGAAGATAGATGAATGTTGGTTGTGGCATAAAATAATGGACCATATGAACTTCAAAAACTTATTAAAAATTAGTATCAAGCAAGTAGTAAGAGATATGCCAAAAATTACAAAACCCTCAAGCATTATCTGTAAGTAGTGGCATCATGGAAACAAATCAAGGGTGAGATTCAAAACAAAGGAATGTGCAAAATCCAAGCCATTGGAAATTGTACAAATAGATATATGTGGACCAACAAGAACTAAGAGTCTGCAAGGAGAAATCTACTTCATGTTTCTCATTGATGACCATACAAGAATGACTTGGGTTACATTTCTCAAAAATAAATATGAGGCATTTGACATATTTAAAGCATTCAAAGCTTTAGTTGAGAATGAGACAGATATGAAAATCTAATTCTTAAGGTTAGATAATGGAGGTGAATTCACATCCAATGATTTTGAAAAATTATATGAAACACATGGAATAAAAAGACAATATGCAGTTGCAAGAACTCCTCAACAAAATGGAGTAGTTGAAAGGAAAAATAGACATGTAAAAGAAATTGCTAGAACGATGTTAAATGAGGTAGGATTATCAGACAATTTTTGGAGAGAAGTAATTTACATTGTTGTGTACATTTTAAACATAGGAAAAATCAGATTCAAAAGTGAAAAGACACCCTATGAACTATGGAAAGGTCCACAAACATTTATCAAACACTTCATAGTCTTTGGAAGCAAGTATTACATCAAGCAATTGCATAAGGACGGTGACAGTCATCAATATCTTACCTAGAATGACCATACCAACAAAGATGAGTGTGCACCTATGAAGAGAAAATCGGACCAAACTAAACAAAAGAAGAAAAGAAAATTCTACGTGTTGAGAAGATCTTGTGAGGAAATGAAGTTATGGATGAAGACATGATGATTGCAAACAATCAACCCTGGAGAACTCAGACTGTCTAGGTATGGTGAAATTGGAAGTTGAACAAACAAAACTCCATGGTGAGAAGACTAGAGAAGAGGAGTATGTTGATGTTTTTGGTAGCATTGAACAAGTACTTTCGCTTTGGCATGTGTCTAGCATGTGGAAGTTGTCAAAGAATATTCTAGTCTTGAGTTTACTTTAGTTAACAGGAATAATGAACTAATTTATTTAAGGAACATGCATATCATGCAACATGTAATATAAATCTTAAGTGGGTGTGAGAAGTAATCTCAACCATAGATCACTTTGGAAATTAGAAATATATTGGAACTCGTGATTACAAAAGCAAGGTTATGAGAAGGAGGAAGACACTTTTGTTGAGCAAGTCAACAAAGTCAAGACTCTTGAATAGAGTTCGAGGTTGGGAGACTCTTGGTGAGATGCCAAGAGAAAGGGACCTTGGTGAGAGACCAAGGTGAGGATATTTTGTGAGATGCCAAGATCGAGAGACTCTTGGTGAAATTCCAAGAGCAAGGGACCTTAAGAAAAAGTCCTTCTTTTCTCTTATACTCGTTACACTAGAAAAAATCCTTCTTTGCTATCTCCAATATGGGCATCTCACCAAAGATCTTGATCATGGAATGTCACCAAAAACACTCAACTTTGGCATCTCACCAACACTAGAGTGAGGAGATGTACAAGTTGGGTGAAGAGATTTCATCCATGTATTGATGCAGAGAGGGTTGGATCATGAAGGAATATGATTCAATATCTTGGATAGGTCAAGAAGTACTTCCATCTACAAATCATATGGGTCAAGGATGAGAGACAGGAAAAGAAGGCACATGTGGGTTTCAAAGGACATAGACCAAATGAAAGCAGAGAATCATATAGAAGTGGTTGTACGATATTTTCATACAAATCTGCAGGTCATAGTGGAGATAATTGTGGATATCCATGGGTCATAGAAGGGAAACTCTTGAATGTCCTCAAGTAACAGAAGGAGAATTCGCGGATGACTTGGGAAACATGTTGGTACAAGGTCATAAAATAGCACAAGAGTTTCCAGGTTTATCTGCAGTGTATAATTCTCTGAGTGGGGCATTTTCCATGTTACAGGAACCCTGAATTGAACTTAATAAAAGAATCATTGGATTGGTTTTCCCTCTGGGGTTTTTCCAGGGGTTTATACTCGAAAATATTGATGTTTATATGTACTTGATTTGGTTTCCTTGTTTACGTTTCCGCTTCATTTTTAGTTGATTACTCAACTATGCTTTTAGTAGATAGATTGATTTTATTTTGAGAAAACTAACGAGTTGAGTAGAGTGGTAAAATATCAACATGGTATTAGTGCATACCAAGGGTGGAATACACTCAAGAATTATTTTCAACATGGTATCAGAGAAAGGTTTCTCTGGGAGGAAACCAAGTGCACCTGGTATCGACAAATATATGATATCTGAGTGACCACAGTAGAGATCAAATTCAGATCTAGGGTTGCAATAACAGATCTATGGGATCAAGAGTGTTGAGGTGGGTTCTTGAAGGACTTAGCACAAATCCATGTTTTTTTGCAGTAGATCAATCATATTTACAAGATATTTTATACTATCTATAAACCAACATGAAGAAATCGAAGGATTGATTTATGGGAAACATTATAGCCGAGGCTTTGAAGGAAAGAGGGAGCACATGGGAGCAAAGAGGGAATTTTTCTCATGTGCTTGATTCATCTACTTTGGAGCAAAGATTGAATTTTTCTTAAGTACTTGAGCCACGAAGGACAATGAATCAAAGGGATCTCATATGGTTGAAGAAGGAATTTCATCTAGAGATCATAGGATGACAGATTTATTGGATTCAGTGACTCACAAACATAGAAAAGATGGATTTTTCTCAAGGAGATCTCAAAAAGGGGTGAAGAAGGAATTTCACCTAGAGATCCAATCATTCCAAAGGAGAAGAGAAGTCGTGGGAGAAACCATAATAGCACCATGAGTAGCAGATAGATCTGGTAGCAAGGACATATATTGGCAGCAAAGGAGTTACAGGTACAAGATCATACAATAACAACGTAGGTGCTCGGTTATAGGTGTTGGTTATTTCTTAGTGGATAGAAGACACACACAAAATGAGTGAGTAATATGTGATTGAGTGGATAAAGAATCAATTCCATTCAAGTGTGTAGGGGCAGGGTTTGAGCAACGGAGCAAAGGGGCAACAAGGGAGATAGTAGTCAACTAGTAAGATTGAAGGACTGATCTTGAGGTTTGTAGGGCTTTGCTATTTTCTTATTTGTATTCCTGAGGACAACCATTATCCCAGGATGGGAGCCTATCAAGGGATCCAAGGGGATCTTGGATCATGGATCGATGTCAGTGGTAGAGAACAGGGAGCATGTAGCTCTGAAGGTTGAGTAGCTTAGAGGGAATCAACGTTCAAGTTTAAGTGGGAAGGAACAACCTTCCAAGTCTATCAAGAAGGAGTCATGGTACAAGATGGCCATGCAGGATGATCAGGAGAATGAGACTTCTAGGAGCATGTTCAGAGGAAGTGAGTCTTAGGAGACAGGTCAGACCATCATGGAAGGGATAGCTTATGTGTCAGAGGGAGCATCCAATCACGTGGATTGGAGAGCAAGCATGGTAGCATATTTGGTAGTGAATATAGAGCCAACTCTAAGTGGGAGAAGTTACTTCCTCGCTAAGAGGGAGTGTTGATGTTTGTGGTAGAATCAGAAAGGTACTTCTATATTGGCATGTGTATAGCATGTGGAAGTCATAAACAAATCTTCTAGTCTTGAGTTTACTTTAGTTAAATGGAATTAATTAGAGTAAAATTGTATTTATTAGTGAATCGAGTTATTTAAGGAACATGCATAACATGCATCATGTAATCTAAATCTTAAGTGGGTGTGAGAAGTACTATCAACCATAGATCACTTTGGAGATTAGAGATAGATTGTAACTCATGATTATAAAAGTAAGGCTGGGAGAAGGATGAAGACACTTGTGTTGAGGGAGTCAACACAATCATGACTCTTGACGAGAGGTTGAGTTCGAGAGACTCTTGTTGAGATTCCAAGAGCAAGGGACCTTGGTGAGAGACCAAGGTGAGGATCTTTGGTGAGATGCCAATATCGGGATACTCTTGGTGAAATTCCAAGAGCAAGGGACCTTTGGTAAGATGCCCATGTTGATGATCTTTGGTGAGATTCCAAGATTGGGATCTTTGGTGAGATTCCAATATCGGAGATAGAAAAGAAGGACTTTTTCTAGTGTGAGGAGTGTAGGAGAAAAGAATGACCTTTTCTTACACTAGAGTGAGGAGATCTCACAGGTTGGGTGAAGAGATTTCATCCAAGTATTGGTGCATAGAGGGTTGGATCATTAAGGATTGTGATTCAATATCTTGGATAGGTGGAGAAGGACTTCCACTCCAGGAAGTTCTTAGACTGTAAGCTGCATTAATAAACTGGCAAAGATTTTGAGCAAATGAGCAATGAACAAACATGTGTAACCTCATCTCAGCATCCTTCGAACATAAAGGGTAGATGCTAGGTCCATTCCAACCTCTTTTTTGGAGGTTTTCCCAAGTTAATATTTCATTTTCAACTACCATCCACGAGAACAGTTTAATTTTGTAAGGTAGGTCCCACGACCAAAATTGTTTTCGCCACCCTACAAACTAATGTGGCCAAAGTTTCTTTTCCAAAGAATTATATACATTTTTAATAGTAAGCAGACCCCACTGGTCTCCACCTGTCAAAAGAAGAATGTCGCCTGGAGGTTGGAGATGTATACCAGAAGAAACCAGAGCCTTACGAAACAATGACCACTCTAAAGCTAAGTCTCCTGATAGTCCCAAATCTAAACTTCTTTTCCATTGATCCATAATGAAGCCCAAAGAATACAAAGCTTTGGCTTGATAAAGGTAGTGTATATCATTTTTCTTTAAGTCCACTAGTAGTTCTTGGGATAGTAATGAGGAATCACCCATACCTAGGATCTTGTCCACTCCAATCAAAACCGAGTGCCCATTTCCCAGGTTCCATCTTAGCCAGTGTGTGATGAGTGGAAGCGATTTCAGCGAATTCTTCCAGGTCAGAGAATCCATAGGTTGAATAACAGTAGTTGATCTGAACTAGGTAGCAACATATACATAGGGAAGATACTTGTCCTTGATCACCTTGTGCCAAATACCATCTTTCATTAACACCTTCCATAAGGAATTCCCATCCAAGGCACGGTTGAAGCGAAAAATGTTCCTAAGGCCCCATCCTCCAACCGACTTCGGTTTGGAAATCGCCTCCCAACTTACCAGATGATAATTTTGATTACGACCGCCTCTCGACCAAAGAAAATCAAAGATCAAGAACCAGATCTTTGAGAGCACATAATCTAGAATCGCCACCAAGGCCATCCAGTACACTGACTATGATTCTAAAACTGCCTTTACTAGAGTGTAACGACCGCCAAGAGATAACCAACAATTGCACCAGTGACTAATCCTATTTTCAATTTTTTTAAGAAGCCATCTCCATTATTCAAAGGAGGAACTCTCCGCTTTTATGAAGTATCCCAGGTACCGAAATCCTTTCGACAACTCGATGAAATTGATTGTAAAGGAATCCTTTATCTTTTCCAATTCCTCCCCTTGTAAGCCTGAATGGTGGAAAGTTGATTTTTCTAAGTTTACTTTGACCCCTGAAGCACAACAAAAAATCTCCAACAGTGATTTAATCACCATCCATTCCTCTAAAGAAGCCTTTGACATGATAAGGATATCATCTACAAATATTAGATGAAGGATTTTGATAACCCTTGATACTTTTACCCCCCTCAAAACACCCTTTGAATGGCTCTTCTTCATCAAGAGACTATTACTTTCCATAACTAAGATAAAAAGCGGAGGTGAAAGCAAGCATCCTTGTCAAAGACCACGTTCACTATGGAAAAAAGAAGAAGTCTCACCATTTATCAAAACAATGAAAGTGGAGCTGACAACGCAACTCATGATCTAGTTGGTCGAAGTTAGACTGAATCCCATTTTGAAGAGGATTAAGTGGAGAAAATCCCAGTTTACACAATCATATGCTTTTCTTAAATCAAGTTTCAAAATTAGAGCCTTTAGCTTCTTCTTTTTTTATACTATGAAGACATTCGTGTGTCATTCCAATGGCATTCAATATCTATCTCCCTTTTAAAAATTTGAGTTGTTCACAATATAGAACCCTCGAAAAGATAGGCTTGACTATGTTTACTATCACCTTCCCTATCAACTTGTAGCATAAATTGCAGAGAGAAATATGCATGTAGTCACCAAAAGTCACAGGTTTATTCACCTTTGGTATAAACGCTAGAAAAGTTGAGTTTAGCAAGCATTGCACCTTTCCTCTAATCCTAGAGTCCTCCACTAGTTCCAACAGATTGTCACCCAGGATGTCAAAAAAATTGATGAAGAATTCAACCATCCAGCCATTCGGGCCTGGACTTTTGTCTTTTGCAAACACCTTTAAGGTATTTGATATCTCCAGAAGTGTACAAGGGCAGTCAATAAGTATAGAGTCCTCCTCCATGACAAAATTGGAGAACAAATTTACAAGATTTATTTGGTTAGCTAGAGAGGAAGTGTCGTCAGCTTTAAACAAACCTTTGAAGTGCCTAGAAACTTTTTTTTTTAGAGCCACCTGCCCCCTGTGTGACTGTCCAAACTCATCGGTAATATCCCAAATGTGTTTCTTATTCCTGTTTGCACTGGCATAGTTGTGAAAAGATTCGTATTTTGATCCCCACATTTCAGCCAAGTCGCTCTACTCCTTTATCTCCAAAGTTCCTCTTCCTGAAGAAGTAAAGAATTTCTTTCAGCTTCCAAAGATTTTAAGTGACACTCAATTGTCTGGTCTAAACCATCCTTTCTTAAAAACGAGGATGCCACTCAAATATCCCCCTCCAAAGTCTCAAGTCGAAGAAGCTTTTCAGGGCTTCGACACCTAGCCCAAACTTTGATCCGGTTTTTTAAGACTTTTAGTTTCCACACAAATCTGTGTTGAAAATCCGACTCCACCAAGAAATCTGGATCCACTCAAACTTCTTTACAATCATAGAGAAATCATCCTGTGCCAACCAGGACAAATTTAATTTGAAAGGGTAGGCCACCCGATAAGATTGAAGATCAAACAAAGAAAAAATAGGCGCATGGTACGAGAAGAAAGGAAGCTCCACCCAAGAACGGTATCTACCCACTTCACTTAAATAAGATTCTGAAACCAAAATACAGTCCAACCTCTTAGAAATGCTATCATCCCTTGATCTACCAACATAGATAACATATGACATGCCAATTAAGACATCATACAACCACATACTATCAACAAGGTCATAGATGATGGCATGTTTTTCTTTCTTCTTACCAAATGATCACATTATTCTTTTCCTAATGATTTCATATATAAATAATTGGCACTGTAGTCGAGTGAGCATGGTGGAAGTTTATGTAAGTTAAATTAAACATAAGGTGACAAGGTCATTAATAAACATTGTGTTGTAATACATTTACTACAAACTTGGTGCAACATATGCATCATTAAATCTCTATACACGTAGATCTAATAACACATTTACTACTTTGAATTGTAGAACATACATTGTAACTTTGGTGCATAATGATTGCCAAATAAGAAAGTATAAGGTATATTAATTGTAATTGAAATATATATATATATATATATATATATATATATATATATATATAT
The DNA here is from genome assembly GCA_009831015.1 of Picea engelmannii. Classification (NCBI taxonomy): domain Eukaryota; kingdom Viridiplantae; phylum Streptophyta; class Pinopsida; order Pinales; family Pinaceae; genus Picea; species Picea engelmannii. Next base: position 791,563 of record ML783867.1, on the reverse strand, counting down.
ATATATATATATATATATCCAACTTTTATGGGTTGGTTTTTGGTACTATATTTATAGAGTCATAGTTTAATATTTGTGTTATATAAGTTATGTTAAGTTTTACAAAAAAGATGTGAGGAATTTGGTCATGCTTAAAACTTTTAAATCAAAGAGAATTATATATATAGATAGAGATGTTTCATTTACTTTTTTCCTATTGATTTCATCCTCTTTTCTTATCTGAACAAAGTGAAGGTAAGGGATAATCTCAGGATTTTCCAAAGAAATATTAAAGAAAGATTCTAGTTATATTATTTAAGTATACATCCCAGCAAGATTCTACATATCCATATCCATCCAATCACAAGATTCCCCAATGGATAGATTATCCTCTTGATTGGAAGGTTATCCCCTTCCTTTGTCCCAGTCCTTGGCTCTGCCTAAACTGCTTGCTCTGCATCTGTACCTGGGTTTGGATCTTTACGAGGTGGTGAAACGACTAATTATGTTATTGAATTATATGATGTTACTAATATAGGGTATGCATTAGCTATTGTTCCAACTTGAGTGATACAGATGCAACAAAATTATAGGTATAGGACGCCTTATTTAATAGTAGCAGAATAAGACGCAAAGAAAAACATCTAGATTTGGATCCATTACTAGGACTAGGGACTCTGCTACTAGTTGTGCTACTGCCTTTCCACCTAGCTCTCGATCTCTATATGCTGCTACTACCTTTGATTATGATTTTGACTCTACAGTCTCTACCATGTCTACTACTGCTGCTGTTGGAACAACCAAAGTAGAAACACATGCGGTTGTAGCAGGCCTCTCTCTAGATCGAGTTATAGATCCATTTCAAAGATACAAATGTAGTTGAAGCAGCACCAAAAGAAGATGTGGATTCAATCATTGCAAAATTCGATCCACCAGTAGTAGTTGCAGGAGAAGCAAAGGAAAGGTAGGACCAGACTCTATGATACCAAACCCTACAGAGGATAGAGTTATCAATTTCACGATCGAAGTGCTCATAATGCATCGTATAATAATCGCCAATGCATTTCCTCTCTGATCTTTCTATAGTGTTCTTGTTATCTTGCTTAGAATTTTCAAGGTAGTGTTTAGATCAGTCTATTTACTTATGGGTGTATTAGATTTTACAAAAAATTCCTTGTGTATTTGTTGATTGTCTTATGTTGGTAAACCATAAACTGACTTAGCTCCATCCCTTGATAAGTGATAACATGGGATCTTGTTGCTCACATATTTTATGGACTATGCATAATAGTTATTTGGTGAATCTGTCCATTTAACCATTAACCCTTCTCTGTAAAGATTACTTTGAAAATGTCACATTCCCCTACAATATATGTGCAAGGATATTAGTGTGTTCTTGTGTCATATATTCACCTCACATAGTCACTACATTGGTTAAGAAGGTTATCTTTGAGTATAATAGTAATCTCATTGCTAAAAAAAAAAGAAACATGTTACAATCCTAATCTCTATATAACTCTATTAGTAACTCTCACTTAATCTAAGTGGAATGTATCATGAAGACTCCTTTGAGCCTACCTATTTCATACCTATTTGAGTGAATGAGAAAGCACTCATCATTTATCTCCTACAAACTGATTTATGTATTTCTTTATCCACACTAATAATAATCCTCTTGGCACCTTCTCATTATGATAAGGTGATGGCAAAGGTCTAGCTCTATGTACCTTTAACCTAGGCACCTTGCATCCTCTCACCACCCTTTCTCTCAGCGCTTGATGCCTCTACATCAGCCACTCCTTTAATCCTGACATCATGCATCTATCCTTTAGCCTTTTCCCCACGTCTACATATTAGTGTTTAATGGAAAAATTTGAAACCAACTCTCGAACCTTTGAAGACAAAAACTGAGGTTCATTATCTCACATGATTATGTGAGGCACCATGAAATGACTTATAATGTGATTCAATATGAATTTAGCTATGACACGTCCAGTAACTAAAGTTAAGGGCATTTCCTTAATCGACTTGCTGAAATGGTCTATAGCTGTGATGATAAGATTATGCCCACTGAATGAAGTTGGCTTGATCACCCCAATTAAGTCAAAAGTCCATAGTGAGAAGGGATAGGGAGATGTGACATGGATTAAATCACATGATGGAGCATGTGTTTTATTAGCATGTTGTTGGCATGTATCACATCAGTGAATGAAGTCACCCACATCTGTATTCATAGTATCCCAGTAGTATCCCATACATAAGATCTTATTTTGAGTAGCATGAGAACTAAAGGCATAACTAAAGTGGCTATTGCATATGATAGAGTGTGCTTCGTTTAGTACCCAATGGGCATCATCTTTATTCATGCACCTTAGTAGCATTCCTTCAAATATCCTATGATACATAACACTTCTTAGCATGAGAAAATGAGATGTGAAACAGTTTAGATAAACTCTATGTATTTGGTCATGACATGTCTTCATAGTATCCCAGTAGTATCCCATGCATAAGATCTTCTTTTGATTAGCATGAGAAATAAAGGCATAACTAAAGTGGCTATTGCATATGATAGAGTGTGCTTCGTTTAGTACCCAATGGGCATCATCTTTATTCATTCACCTTAGTAGCATTCCTTCAAATCTCCTACGATATATAACACTTCTTAGCATGAGAAAATGAGATGTGACACAGTTTAGATAAACTCTATGTATTTGGTCATGACATTAAAGAGTAGGTTTTCCTATATCTACGAAGTATTTGATATCGTGATACTAAGGTAATTAAGGTGTTAGTTGTTATTATTGGGCTTGATTAACCTCATCCATAGTACCTACTATTAAGTTTGGAGTTTTTTCTAAGATTGATACCTATAACACTATCCATAGTAACTACTATTAAGTTTGGAGTCTCTTCTAAGATTTATACCTATAACACTATGATGGGGTTCAATGCTACCTTCACAAGTAGTTTATTGTATGATTCCATATTTTGTTCTAAACTGATTGTTGTAATAGAAGAAAATAAGTTGACTTTTGTACTGAACTGATGGCTATAATAGAAGCAAAGAAACCTAATAAGAGAGATCATTTACTTTTACAAGTTTATGGGTAATAAACCTATTACATCAAGATTTTATATAAGAAATTATAACACCTTTATTCAATTAAATAGGTTTACCATTTATCATTATGTAAGAGTAACAAGTGTTGCAGGGCAGTTTAGTCCCTGCCAGAAAGTTTGAAATTGGAGAAACAAGTTACATAATGAGAATAATGTTGGAAAGTTTGAAATTGGAGAAACAAAGTTACATAATGAGAATAATGTTGTTAATGACTTATGAGAATAATGTTGGAAAGTTTGAAATTGGAGAAACAAAGTTACATAATGAGAATAATGTTGTTAATGACTTTGGGAACAATCTGACTTCTTCATATTGTTAATGACTTTGAGAACAATCCAACTTCTTCATGCAAGAAGGCACGACATACTTTTTGTAAAATCAAACTACAAACATTTGACAAAATGAAACCAGGACATACTTTTTGCAAAATCAAACTACAAACATTTGACAAAATGAAACCAGTGAAAAAAAGTCTTAGACAATGCCCTTGTCCATGAGCTCAAAAGATGGCCACTTTTTTGTTGGAAAGTTTGAAATTGGAGAAACAAAGTTACATAATGAGAGTAATGTTGTTAATGACTTTGGGAACAATCTGACTTCTTCACATTGTTAATGAATTTGAGAACAATCCAACTTCTTCATGCAAGAAGGCAGGACATACTTTTTGCAAAATCAAACTACAAACATTTGACAAAATGAAACCAGTGAGAAAAAGTCTTAGACAATGCCCTTGTCCATGAGCTCAAAAGATGGCCACTTTTCCTATGTATTATATATATAATTAATTTTTTTAATGTATAAATAAAAAGAAAACAAAATTCTGAGAAAATACCATCAAATATATCCACATTGGTAAAATACCCATGTAACTTTGTAACATGGTGGAAAATGAGCATTGAAAAGCTTAATTTTTTTTAATGTATTATTTCAGTGATGTCCACTGATGCTGGTAGATCTTGTGTTGTTGGTTATATACAATGTGTCTAATATTAAGACATGATTATTTAAACGTGTGTTATTGATGTAACATTCCTGGCTTCCCAATTCATGGTATTGACCTGTTAGATTTCATATGCACCACTTGAACGCATCCAAAAACTTGTCACAAATGAAGGAACGTGGAGGATATTATGCAACATATGATGCAATGTTATTGTGTCAATGAACCTGCTTAACTCCTTCCTCTTATTCTGATGTTGAATATTGTTATTATTCTTAATTGAGAAGATTAAATTATTGTCTTTTCTTAATAATTTTCTTAATAATTTTTTGAATAGTTTTATGATCTTTCTCAGTAATTTTTAATGGTTTTATGGTCTTGTTTACATTTGATTATAATTTTAGAAAATTAAATATAGAAACAATGCAATTAATAATTGATTTTGTAACTAACCTCACTAAATTACTTGAATTTACAATCAATTTAAGTTCACAAATAAAAACGCAGAAAATGAACCTCCTACTACAATCAATTTACTTGATTGAGCGAGCGAATGGATTCTACAATCAAAGTATCTCTTTCTTCAAGAAGAATTATAAAAACCAGTTCTCAAAGGATTGACTTCGCTAACCAACCCTTATTAGCTCAACCAAAGCATCTATTATAACATAAGTGGAAGGGGCATACCTTGAATACAGATCAAGATTCACTCTGGCACTGACTTAGGAAAGTACTTGCTCCTGTTCTATTTGTTCGCTCTAAGGCGCATTGGTTCCGACAGCGACAAGACCAGTCCTGTCCATTAATGACACTTTTCATTTATATAAAAAATCCTATTGCTTTACACCTGGTGAGATGCGATTTCTCGACAAGCATTTCTCGTTACTAAAAGACTTGTGCAGATCATTGCAATTGTCTTTTGTAGGTAGCGAAAATATACTAACTTAAAATAGAAAAAGTACATATTCAAATTTCATATCTTCAGGCCTGCACTGCAGGCAGTGGTTGCCTCAAAGTTACAACACATGAGATACATAAATGGCAATGAACTATAATATCTGATGTCCAAAGGATTGGCGTGTCCAAGGGCCTAAAATCATATGACTGTTATAATCCTGTCCCATGTACATTATTTAAAAAAAGCACCAAAGTGCATTACAAATTTGTTGTTTAAACTGTTACTTTGGAATGCTCTATATCGGATAACCAAGAGGCCATCTATCTTCCATTTTAGAAAATGGTCGGAAGAAGGTAACTAAGGGTGGAAATAATCTTCTTTGCAAGGTTTTGGGAAGAAATATCTATAATAATGAAATTGAAACTGGCACTTGCAATGGCAGTGCTATATTGCGACAAAATATGCAATCCCTATAAGAAGTACCTGCAAATACTAAACACACCAGCAAATACTAAACAACTACTCATGAAACATACCTGCAAATACTAAACAGAATGATGAATGATGGTGGAACTCAATTGCAGTTGCAGGATTTCAACCTCCCCCAACCTCGACAACAAAGGAACTGAAGGAACTAGTAGCAAAGCAAAGGTAGCAAGGCACTGGTAGCAAAGGAACTAGTAAACTAGTGATGAATGAAGCAGTGATAATCTGTCATGTATGATGGTTTGATGACTTTCCTCTCTGTATATTGATGAATCTTACATGTGAGCACTAATTGTCACATTTTTGGCAGAGCCATCAAACTTTCATGAATATTTCCCGAGAGCAGGTTATTGCCAAGATCCATGTTGCCCATCTTAGATAGATTACCAAAGGTTGACTGAATCTTTCCAACCATGGTTTCCCGAAGAGTATTTCAGGGTCACCAGCAACAACCTATCTATTCGTTTCTTCATACCATGGATAGTAGTGGCATTGCCCTGCAGTTTCATTCGTATATCCATAAGGAGTAGACATTGGGGAGAGTAAATTGAAAAGACGAGAGCAGTAGAAGAGTTTGGTACGTGTTGCAGTACTGCCTCTTTCTGATCTGCCAGCTACGGATCTGCGATCCTGAACATCCTAGCTCAAACTAAGTTCATATGGCGATGTCTGCAAACAATTATAAAAGTAATAGTGGTTGTTCAACATTCAATAAGCATTGACACATACCTCTAGCTTGCATCCATTGTCGACTTGCACCTTACACTTGTTTGAATGACCTCATAATAAAAAATGATGCATATGAAGTTGGATCCGTTGCAACTATCGGGACCTGTTGCCACCAAAACGATTAATACATATTGCATTTGAAAGACAGGAAGTTCGAGAACACCACAACAATTATAAGCCTTTCTTGTGTCACATGTTATTCACTTTGTAGAGTATTCATGTGGTTGTGGTTGCATGAAAAGCATTCAACGTGCAATGTTATCACCATGCAAAGGATGAAAACCCCAACATCTATTCGAGAAACATGTTGCATGAAAACCCCAGCTGGCGAATGCCTTCACATGAGGGGCGGTATGGTCGAGAAAAACGTCCGAAGCCAAATGTATCTAATTCTATTGTGATGGGGAAAACATAACCAATCTCTTAAGACCTGGAAACGCCATCACCATTGAAATTACAAGCCTCCACCAGAGAAGCACACAAAGAAGAAAAATAAGGCGTTGTGGATGGCAATGCCTGAGAAGGACGCCATGGTCAGCTGACTCAAACTCAGGCTCGCCTAGCATGTGAATCTTTTGAAGGGTCGATGCTTGAGGGTTCGAACCCAGGAATTTTGAGCTCTCACAATGGAATAAGCTCTGGCGTTCAGAATCAGGTTTCCTAACACAACCCACCATACTGTTATTTTCAGTGATTAATTTTATTTTCATTTACCCGTTTGAATTTATTAATTAGGTCATTTTTCAGGAATTTTCAGAGGTCGTTGCTCAAGCTCCTGAGCTTTTGGTTTGGAAGTCTTTTGCTTGTGCGTTCTACACGTCTCCTGTTACAATATATACATTGGGTTAGGGTATGTGGGCTACAATGCTTCTGTGTATTTTATGTTCTATATTGTAATCGAGTAGTGATTTGTTCCTAGTTGACATACGCTCCTTAATAGAAAATAGCAAGCCATTGATAGAGCATAAGTTACCACCCACTGATCTGAACAGATAGAAGCAAGAGTAAGTGACCGCTACAGCAAAAACCCGCTTAAATGGCCCTTGACTCCGTGTTCTTCTCCCCATGGTGGTCGAGTCTCTAAATCGATGGCGGCCTTATACGGTGATGTTGGCCACAGTGGGTATGATGGGTGCCAACCAGCCTTGGGTTAGACCAGCTCCCTAGCTAGCTTTCTTTCTCCAAGCACATATAACATAGAAACTCCACTACCAAAACACCTGTTGCCATGAGATCTGCTAATGTTACCCTTGCACTGATTAGTAAAAGGGTTTAAACACACCCTTACCCATATGCAGGAGTAGGCACAACACATGACAGATTATAAGCTCGCATACAGTGCTAAAGATTAATTACTGATATAACTCATCCATCAATCTCCAAGTTATGTGTAGATTCAAGAGTCAGTCATGAAAGCCGAATCTGCATAGCAAAGGCAACAATGAAAGCGGAAGTTGCATAGCCCGGAGATGAGAAGGCACTCCGAAAATGGGAAGGTGGTGATTCCATGCACAATGACATGGTGGCTCAAGATAAGGTTATGCAGAATGGCATGGTGGCTCAAGATAAGGTTCTAGCAGGTAGAATGACATTTGAGAATGGAGGAGACTGACATTTGACAGATTGGGAAGGTGGTGATTCCATGCGGAATGGCAAGATCGGGAAGGCGGTGATTCCATGCTGAATGGCAAGGCAGTCTGGAATAAAAACTTATGCATACATATTGGAAAAAATGCATCACTTCAATGAAGATACAATACAATACAGTGAAAACTTAGGCTATCTAAACATTGAAAAAAAACCTCGGCAATAAGAATTGCAAGTTATTAGCCAATACCATATTTGATAATGATAATCAAAATATTGTTAAAAAATAAGCATTTTACTTTTCCTATGTAGAAGAACAATATGTAGAAGAACAATGAGAAGAAGAAAAATATTTATAGTTTAAGGAAAAGAAATCTAAAGTTAATGATGAATCGAATGCTAAGAGTCCTGGCCTTCGACAGGGATTAATAATGGATCAAAGATAATTAAAATATTGTTAAAAAATAAGCATTCTACTTTTCATATAAAAAACTATGAGAAGAAGAAAAGGAAAAAAAATCTAAAGTCAACGATGAATCGAATGCTAAGAGTCCTGGCCTTCGACAGGGACTAATAATGGATCAAAGATAATTAAAATATTGTTAAAAAATAAGCATTTTACTTTTCATATATAAAACTATGAGAAGAAGAAAAGGAAAAAAAATCTAAAGTCAACGATGAATCGAATGCTAAGAACCCTGGCCTTCGACAGAGACTAATAATGAAGACTAATAATGAAGGCCAAGACTAATAATGGATCCATCTCCATCCCATGAATTCATTAAATACTTTAGAGGACATAAACATTATAGAGTAATATAATTGAAAAATGGAAAAAATGATAATCAAAATACTTTACGTTTATAAAATATTATTATAAATAATTCAAAGTGTACATCTCAATCTAAAAACCTATTCCTTTTCAAATCAATATTCTAAAATTTGTTTGTGAGGAGACCAGATTTCATTTATAATGGAGAACTTTATATATACCACATAAAAATGTTATGTTAATTTGTTCTAAAACTTTGAAGTGATAGATATGATAGGTGAAACCATTTACTTCTACAATTTTATGGACAACAAACTTATTACATCAAAATTATGGACAAGAAATTATAATTATGGACAACAAACTTATTACATAAAAATTATGGACAAGAAATTATAACACTTCTATATAATCGAAAGGTTCAAAACTTTTAACTATGAAAAAGAGCCGAGGGATCAAGCTCCATCCCATCACTTCATTAAATTCTTTAGAGTACATAAACATTATAGAGTAATCTA
>ML783867.1:768814-780673 GCA_009831015.1 Picea engelmannii | reverse complement strand
ATATATATATATATATATATATATATATATATATATAATTTTCCATAACAAAATAAAAATCTGAACAAAATAATAACAATAGACATTACACAAATAAAATAACCATAAAACTCTAAACAATAGTTTTATAGCTAAACGAAAAGGAACCAAAATACATATACCTTATAATTAAAAAAACACATATTCTCTATCTTTTCGCTCATTTTCCACTTTTTATCTTTTCGCTCATTTTCCACTTTTTAAATTTTGAAAGTTCTTTACTCTCACTTTTAATAGTTTTTTCTTAGAATCTATTCTCGTTATTAGTTCTGGGCAAAGAAATATAGCAACAAGTTTGTTATTGATTTGACATTAATTTGCTTTGTATTCTAAATTTATGTGTGTAGTGTAATGTTTAACTTAATAAAACAAATATATATTTTTTGATATAATAAAAATATTTGTTTTTCTCATTTCTCATTGATTGATATATTCCAAGTCTTATTGTTGCCTTCAATATTTCAATATTTGAAATTAATTACATAATCAATAAACTTGGTTATAAGTACCTAGTACCTTTTATATAAAAAAAAAATTTAAAATGTAAAAATGCCATGTGTTCTCTCATTATTACTATCCATTTATTTCATTATTATTGCATTTCAATAAACTTGGTTATAAGTACCTGTTACCTTTTATATCAAAAATTAAGAAAAAAAGTAAAAATACCATGTGTTCTCTTATTATTACTATCCATTTATTTCATTATTATTGCATTTATGTTTTTCTTTTATCATTAATACAAAGTGTACTCCTACTAGATTAATACAAAATGATATACATATTAGCAGAGCCACAAATTCGTGGCTGGTAAACGCCGAAAGGATGGTTTGCAAAATCTGAATCATGGGGAAAGAGAAACGGCCCAGAGGTGGACGGTCGGAAGGAGTTGGCGGGAAGGAGGCAGTGTGTCCAGAACGTGGCTGGTGAAGGCCAAAGGTTTAGGTTGGCCTAGAAAATGAAACCCTAATCACTCATACGTGGCAATCAGCTAGCCACCATAGTAAATTTGAAATATGATTAAGTAAAAGTAAAAAAATAAACATGTAATAAAAACCTATTAAATGTGCCCATGATCAATAGGTGTAGGCGTAATAATTATATATGATAACATATGTGTAATTTTTTTTAATAGTAATTTTGAATTTCTTTTTAAATGAAAATACATTAATAAAACTATAGTTAAAGATGAAAAACAAAATAATATATATATATATATANTATTATTATTTTATTTATTAATTATTATATATGATCCTAACAATAAATCCTTTTTTTATTAATGTGATCCACATCGAGTGTGATGGCAAGTATTATGATGTATTCTACTTCACCTAGTATTCCACGTAAGCTGATGTGTGCCACGTCAAAATAATATTATTAAAACGTATTCTACTTTAACTATTATTCCACGTAAGCAGCAGGTGATGTGTGCCACATCAAATAATATTATTAATGTGGAAACAATCGATTGACGTTCGTTCTGATTCCCGTCTTCGTGGGACTGCCTTAGTGTCAACATTGCCTTCATTTATGGTTGTCCACAACATTCCAACTCTCAACAAAATTAAACTTTTTATAATAATCATTTGTCAAAGAAAAAAGTTGTTGGTGATTATTCCGATTTAATGTTATGTGCAATATCCCATAGTCTATAGGATATCATTCACTCCCAACTTGGAGCCATGGTTTAGTTTACTATGCTTAAATTGTTGAATATAATAGTTTTGGAAATGTATATTCTAAAAGTATAAATTTAGATTCATTTCTAACTTGAAGTTGAGGTTGAACGATGTTACAGAGAAAAATCATCTTTCGGATAGGAAAGCTCTTACTTAAATCTACCTTTGAATTGAGACAAACAACTGATACATCACAACACAAATTTTTTTAGATCTATTGGATTGAATTTTATTTATGTTAGAAGACAGAAAAAACATGGTTTTTGATGGTTGTCCTTACATAATCTTGACTGACAGAATTTCAGAGATTGAGCTCTAGCTCCTGCACCTGCTTCCTGCACACAAGAGACAAACAATACCCAACTCAAACTCTTCCAAGCATTAATAAATCATACACCAAACAAGAGCTAATCTATTCTAGTCAAGTAAAGAATAGATCACTAACATGCAATTGCATAAACAATCGTAGAAGGGGAAAATTGTATCGATCTATATTAATAATGGAGAAACCTTACAACAATAGTGTATTTACCTTAAGTCACAATTGTGGTCCTCCTTGGCCCTCACACAAGTAAGAATGACCTGTGGTTAAAGCTAGCTTCTGTGGATGAATCTCTTCTGAAATTTTTGCATCATAAACTTGCTCTCAATTCTTCCCTCTTCTTCCCTCGAATGGCCTCTCTATATAGACTAGTAGAAGAGATTAGGGTAAGCTTCTAGATCTCTCAACTCATTGAAGAACTCATAGTATGATACGAGTTTGTGAGTCTACATGGTGAGATAATAACTCACCCCGATGCTGATATCCTAGAGCGTATAGAAATAGAGGCTAGAGGCTATAGGGGTGGTTGCAGGTTGTAGTGAGGTAGCTTGTAATCGGTCACATGTTGCTAGTGATTCATTTAGAAATTGGTTTCTCTCTCTTAGGAAGTCAGAGTGCGACCTCTCACAAACACATTGAATCTAAGGAGAAAGGTGTGCTTCAATCTAATATCCTAAGTAGGTCCTTGATGTGCCCCTAGGGTGGAAAATATATCAGTAACAAACGAAATGCACTGAAACTGTAGATCATGATTGATCTAGGCACAATTAATATGTTAGTAAATTTAAATTATTTTTATATTGGATTTATTGCATGGGCACTTATATATCATATTTATGCTCATAATGTGAATTAAGTATTTGGAAGAGACGACAGATTCAAAATCCTTTAATTTAATTTTCCAAGAACAATGGATACAAGGGAATTTATAGTTTTAAAACTATCATACATGTAATTTGATTCCTATAGTTGTTTGAAACCACTGCAACTATTAACTCTGTACTCAAAGTCCCAAATCTAAGTTTATAGTTGTTTGGTACCTGACTTTTCAAGTGATAAGCAATGTATAAATTCAAAACAATAGTAAACATGTTCATCGTGTGTCCCCTCGTACCATCTCTCATCACAAGGATGCTTAGATTCACATAATTGTATGCCATCAAATGGTTAGAGTCACATAGGTTGGTTCACACGTTCAACTATATTGTGATGCTATAAATCTTATTTCAACACAAAACTACAACAAAGAGTTGTTAAACCAATTAATGATGCAACTGATGGGCGAATGTACTAGTGTGAGCTGAGTAATATTTTTTACCAAATTTAATATACATGTTGTTACTAATTACTCTACAAGCTATCACTTATGAATATGATCATATTACTCTATTGTTGCGAAAATTTGTATCCTAATAGCTAGGGTTGAACTATCACAGATAAATTCAAAGGATAACATACTTCTTTCTCTAAAATTAGACTTCAACTACTTGTTATAACTAATTTTTGGTTAGAAAGATGACATACCTTGTCTTGATGGTTGCTTTGAGATAAATATTTGGACCTGATCCGATTTGAAAATCCTTAGACACCACTTATTTCTTTACTTATATACATGCAGTATCTAACTTGATCCAAAATAATTTACTGATCGTATTGGGGTGGTTTGCAGAATTCTGATGATGCATTTTTTACCCAAAAACTCATAAACTAAAGATTAGCTTGCTTCAAGATGGTGATATGACACAACAGAAAATAAAAGGACTCAAATTATATACTTTTGTTTAATCTTTAAGTTCCCTTCTATCCAATGAAAAATGCCTTCTCCATCTCAAGTATCAAATCACCTGTTAAATGACTCACATATGTCATTTTAATGGATTCTCTTAAATTCCATTACTCAAAACAAGAAAATAACTTCACCATTGAAATCCTTGCAAAATTCTAATAACTTTGACTATAAAGTCGACCAATTTTCAAACTAGCTCAATTTTACACTCTTTGGCACGGAAAACAATGCAATAAAAGCTCATTAATGAAAAATTGAGAAAAAAGTTTTACAAATGACCTCAAATCACAAAAAAAAAACTCATATTCATGATCCTTGTGAAAAATCGTGCAAAATTGATATAAAATACTTGAAATTCCATCAAGGTACCATTCGACGCGCTTTATGGTGCAACACAAACTAAGATGATACTTTGCACATACTTCAATGCATCTGTACAGTCTTTGAAATCATGCATTGTCTTAAAATCCATGCAGTCCTTTCCTTGAGATCTGTTTTGTATCGGACTGTGTGCACATAGGGATTTGTTCCCATTAAATAGGCCACAGTCCTAAGTCCTTACCCGAATTAGCTGCAATTTATTACTAAATTAGGCAAGAATCCCGCTAAATGTGGGGTTGTTGTCTTAGTGGTTAAAACCATCCGATAATATAGCGGAGGTCGAGGTTCAATTACCCTTCCATGTTACACATGAGTTGTTTGTTGGTTTAATATATATTTTTATATACTATATATAGTATACATATGGTTATAAACCATATCCGTTGGCATACAGTTCGTTACATGGCATATGACATATAATATATACCATATATTATATACTTGTCAGCATTTTTATTATGGTTTGAACCCATTTCATGTTAATCTCCCTGCACAAACTATGTTGTAGTTACATGATAGTTCAATAGACCAGGGGCTAAGGGTCGAGGACTTAGGCCTTCGACCCTTTAGCCACCCAAATGAACTTTAATGTAACTTTAAATAAAATAGATGTCACTTATATATTAAGTTGTATTGTGTGGCTTGTTGGTTGTGGCAAGTATGTTAAGGCTTGGAGGAGTATTGAGGTCATGGGTTCGATCCTTGTTGACTCCATACTTTTACACAACATTAACCAATATTGGTCAATGAGGGGTTGCCATGTGGCAACCTTTTATTAGCTATACAATGCCACGTGTCAATGAACCATTGGTCCACTTGTCAACCTGTAACTCATCCACTAGATGCCAAATCAACTTCCCAATCACTATATAATCAGTCCACGTGGCACCTTGGGGTGTGTCCACGTCACTTGTACGGTCGTACCACGTGTCACTATACATACATGACACATGTTATTTTACCCCTTTGAATTTTGACTTTGAACACTTATAAATTTTGCATACAAAATCTATTTGAATTTTCGTTTGTGCCATTAGAAAGCTGATGTCATTTTCGAGACAATTTGATATGGTAAAATCTTGAGCTTTTATGGATCCCCTGGGACCTCTATGAGCATTCCCGATCCTCCTGGACCTATGTGAGCATTCCTTAGATCCTCATGGATCATGATCCCAATTTGATTTTCCTCAATCCAAATCAAGCTTCAAGACTTGCACATAGTGAAAAAACAACCTTCCTCAAACCAATTGATAATAACAAAAGTAAGAGTGAAATAACTAACTCTAACTAACTAATCAAGAAAGTCAATTCCACAACCAAACACAAATTGGAATAAACTACTAAAGAAGAACACTGCATTTGGTGAAGGGAAATAAGAGAGGTATTCCTTTTATTGGTGAAAACAACAATATACAATTATACATGATGTCTTACAGTCATAACCTTTCGTAACCCTCACCTAAGTTCCTCCGATCTTGGGCCACTTGAGATTGCTTCTGGACTCCGACTCTTCTCCAAGGAAAATATTGAGTAAAATTAAGGAGTTTTAGGCCTCAAATCCAAGGGAGGAATATATGACTAAAAAAAAGGTTTTTTGTGGCCAGGAGGTCATAAAAACTAGGAATAATAAACACCTCTAATTACTCCAACACAAGGATGGATATATGGTAGCTCTATCAATTATGCTAGTTATTCTCTCTTACAACATTAGACCTCTTTTCATACCCTTATGAGTTTGTTGAGGTATTTCGTAACGGGTTTAGGAAGGTATAAGTGTATGCGTTCCATAAACCCCACCCAAAAGCACATGATTTTCAAACATTTATTATTTTTTTATCCAATTTTTAAGGTACATGCACCTTTTTGTGAAGCGAAAGGGCATGTACATGCTCCTTTTGTGAGGGAAAATAGCATATGAATTGCTAAAATTTCTCTTTAAGTAGGATTTAGAGTGAGCAATGACAACAAATGATGGGTATGATGGGAATTTGAGCATTTTGTACATGATGGTGTCAAAAGATGATATAAAATATGCCCCCTAAAGTGTGAGGTCAAAATTGGGTCTGATGGATGAAATACATTACAAAATCATGGAGGAAGCTAACAAGTGGGACCAGGTGGAGTCCATCGAAGTTCATATCGGAAAAGTACATGCAACATAAACAAAAGTATCAAATGACTCTCTTCCCAAGGCATACATACCCACACTCAGGTGTGAAAAATCATGGCTGCCAAATCAAGTACACTATGGATCCATGAAGTATATTGAATGTAGAAACCATGGCCATGAATAAGATACAAAGTGGATCCATGTCAAATAGATCACAACCACTAGAAAATAATAACTGGATCTATGTCTTAGTGTATATCAAGAGAATAAATGGAACTATAAGGTGAACAAATGATTCTCCAAAAGTACCAATGCCATGTGGGTAGGTGGTACTATCTTGCATAAATAAGGTAGTAGCATAAAGAGGAGATGTTACTAAACACAAGGTCTTCCATCTAAATCCATCAATGGTACAAAACTACATCGTGTGAATAAATGAGACAAAGTCAAACATGGAAGAAGCCATTTGATTACCAGCCATTGATATATATCATTGAAAAATGTGAGACAACCCATTGAAAATGATAATGGATTTCAAAGTACCTAGTAGATTCTAGAAAGTTTGAATAGACATTGATGTATTCCCAATGCCAATAGCGAGGGAACCTTCCACTGATGATTGCAAGCCCCAAGGTACTATAAAATCTCTAAATTTCATTCCTAGAGAAAATGATTCGGTGTCAATCGAAAAATATCCGCTGGAAGGAGGGCATTGTGGCATCCCCCATCATCCAACATGAGTGAACATGAAGAAAATGATTTGAAGGTCCTAAACAAAGGCTTGAAGAGTACACCATTGAGTATGTCTCTCACATGCACCATATGAAAATAGTGCATGGAAAAATCCCTTTGAGCAATAATCGATAATTATAGTTGTTGATAGAGGCAAGGAATTCCACCAAATATGAAAATGGAAACCAAGTTACAAAATGAATCTCAATATGTGAATAAAGGTCTTTCCATTGAAAACATGGGAAACCACTCGGTCATTGACCATTAATGAAATGTCATCTATTGAGCGTAAGGTAACCTACCAATTATGAAAATAGGCCTATTGTGTTACTGACTCTAGGTAAACCTCTCAGAGAAATGTGTCATAGTAAAAAAGATATGATGGATTAATGAGAATTCAATGAGGACCTTCCTCACTAGCAAGAGAAAAGAACACTAATACTGATGCAACTGAGAACAACTTGAAAACAATGAAGTCTAACATGGATAGTCAAGAATTCTGAGGAATGTCCAACACAGGATAAAGACAACCCTTGAATATAGACATGACACAATGGTGACTTGGTGAACATTTGACGAAATAAGTAAGAATGATATAAATATACAATGCAAGGGGCATCGGCATATTCTCCATAGGGATAGGAAGAGTAAGCAATTAAAGGATTAAAAATCAAGATTGTGGTTTGGATCCTAAGGAAATACTAAGACCCAACTTGTCAAGCAAAGGAATCAAAACTTGGTGCTTTGTTCAAGGGTGAAATAACTGAAATTGTTGCCACCAAATCCCAAAAGTAAAGATATTAATTCTTCCCCCCCCTCTCTCTTTTTTCAAAATATTTGATTTTTGTGTCTTTTTCATATTAAGAAATATTGAAAAAGAATAAAAGAATTCCATGATACAATGGAGGGAACAGGTGTTGTGGTTCAAACAACTACATCCATGCATGCAAAATATACTATGCAAAATAAGGTGCAGAAAGGGTGTGTAGGATATGGACACTCATTAGCATGTTTCCTCCAAGGATTAGGCTTTCAATATGTAGAAGCAATAGATTCAAAGGTGAGTGTCTAAAGGGAAAGCATAAGCGGTGAGTGGAAAATGGAAAATTGTAATGAGCATTAGGTTCAAAAGCACAAGTAGCAGCATGCAATGAAACAATACAAATCAAATTGTAAATGTGGAATCCCCATAATGAATGGCTAGAAAAATATTGAGAATTCATACATCGTCAACACAAATTCATGGTGGGATTAAGAGGGCTCCCAAGCTTATGAAAAACTTCAACATGGGCACCAAAATGGAAAACAAGGTGCTAACTAGGGCACCCATGATCGGTAGGATCTATCAGTAAAGCTATGACACCTATAAATGGAAAAGAAGGATTAGTGTCACAACCCAGTGAGGTTAATTCTAAGGTGAGAATAGAAATTGATACTGATAATGCAATATGCAACGTGGAAAACCTCACCTATATGCCAGTTTTGATTATGTAACCAGTAAGTGTGAATCAAATTCGACCAAAGAGACATATAAATGCCACCAAGTAACATTGAAAACTCTCTCATGCCTACAAAACTCTAAGACAAGATCAAATGATAGTGTTAGGCATTAGATCTGATAAAATTGATTCATAATAATGCACAAGAGGCAATTGAAACTATAGGAAAGTGGGTAAAAAATAAATATATAGGTCAAATAATGAAATTTTACCAAGCCATTTTGAAGTTTTTACCACACACTTGTTTGGAGCTCAAAATACCCCCAAAGTTCAAATGTAGATTTTGGAAGATTTGATTGTTAGTTTTCAATTTTGTTAGGACCATGCTACTCCTCTCTCCCTCCTTTTCATTTTCATCAGTTTAAGTTTTCAAATTTTCCCTTTTTTTTAGTTGTTGGGGACCCCTGTTAGTGAACACATGCATTTCCTTCACACAAGGAGTGTGTGGAGGGATCTTCACATTCCCTTAGTGAAGGGAAGGTGCGTGTGCATGCACCTATCCCTTCACATAGGTTCATGTACTCCTCCTCATTAAGACAAAAATGAAAATAACTCAAAATGTGTGCCTAAAAACTGCAAATAACTATTGTTTTGAAGGAAAGAGACTGTGAGGAGATACATAAACTTGCCATAAATTATCTTGAAGACATGGATTCCCTCTAATATTATGGTCTCCTTGAGTTTTTCAAAATTCCCAATATGCACACCCAAAAACAATTGTTGCAAACACCAGTAGAGTACTAGGAACCTGACCAAGATGATTTTCTTTTGGATGAAGAGATTCTCAAGATCAAGGTTGAAGGCATATATCTTCTCACAAGTTTGTATTCGAAAAGGATGTTAGTAAACCTGAAAGGAAAGGACATGGAAGCGGTGTTATAACTATTCAATTGTATCTAGACACCTATTGTACTACGGGGACCCAAAAAAGGGCTCCCAAGTCCCAATCAACTATGTAAAAAACTTGAGTCTAAAAGTCATCCTTCTTGTTTCTTGGGTGGCCATATCAGTAGCATTGCACCAAGAATTATTCCTGTAGATTTTGTATGGGGTAGAATGCATGAGACCCATATTATTTGATTATTGCATTGGGCTTATGATAAACATGAAATCTTAGTTAACGAATTTTGGGTTGGGGAGTCAAAAGAAATTTGGCTATGAGAATATTATTTGCTCTTTTTTCTTTGAGAGACTCCCTTCAATGCACCCTTGCATCACACTTGCTCCACTTGGACTTAGAAATCTCAGGATGGTCTGTTGGGAAAATATGATGTATAGGATTGGAGGCGCGTCTGTCACCAACACCTTTGCTGATACATTTTTTTGACTCGTGATCACATCAGTTGATAGTGATTTATTCCTTCCCCTATGCTACTATTGATTTATGTAGAGATCCCAACCTAGTATTACCTCCAGCTATTTGATGGGGCGACATTCATAAATGGAAATTTTTATTTTTTAAATTTATTCAATTTTTTTTTCATTATACATGAAAAAACAAATGCAAGACGTAAAAAAATTGTATGCAGAGTAACCAACAAAAGGATTGATGATGTAGATGTAGGACTAGTTTGGCCAATAAGGTATCCTAGGCATCGACATAGGGGATTAGGTGTGGACCATCTAGGAGGAGAAGCTAAGAGGGTATTACAGTCAGTCCATTGGAACCTTGAGGGGTTAACCCACATGGTACGAATGACACAAGTAGAAGACCTCCTAGAGCACATCTAGAGGCAGGTGGTAGGGGTACCATGAGAGTGGGTATGAATCTTCTGGTGGGTGGCCAATATCATCGTCTACTATCATGAGCCCCATGTCGGGCCAGGGCTTGAGGCATAATTTCTATATGGACCCATTTTTTATCCGAGTGGTCATCCACATGTATCATCATGGGCTACGATGCTTGATTTTGTATAGCACTCTACAAATGTTTTACTTGATGAGATTATTAGTACAATACTTACACAATTTCCATCCTTACTTATATGATCAAAAAATGTTGTGCTTTCTTATCATGTTATGCACATGCACGGTTTCTTTTTACTTAATGTGACAAATACCAATTCAATACATAATTACCTAATGCATGAGATAAATAATTAAAACTCCTCAAAATGTAAACATAAGTAATAAATTCAAAAGAATGGTTAAGAAATCACACCCATAAGAAATTCCAAAGAAGTGTAGAATCATGGACATGGTACACACCATTTAATTGCGACACTTCGAACTATGGATCCATATGAACTACCAAATGTTGAATTCCATGGGAAATGGCTTCCAATATTAATTAAATCATTGGACTATACTCAACGATGTTATTGGTCATAGGTCCAAGACAAGCTCCTTATGAGTTCACAAGATGACCTAAGGGAGAATAAACCACCGAAGAAACATAAGCGAGGTTCCAAGTGTGGCAGCTATGACCATATGCAAATCCCACAAATATAGGTGTCTCTGAAAACATCTACCAACCAAGCAAAAAACATGATAAACAATGGTCATAAAGAAGCCAATAAAAAATAAAAATCAAAGTAGAAAAATTTCTAATGTACAAAAATTACAAGGGGATTTCCAAAGAGTCACTGACTATGTGTAATACATCTTGATATAGATCCCATTGCGCGGATCATCCAACACATTTCCCTCATATTCTTCTAACTTGTAAGCTCCTTTACTAAGGACATGCCTCACAATGTAAGGACCGCACCACATAGGATTAAACTGGCTTGGCCCCATGGCATCCTTGTCTTGGTCATAAATGAGGACCAAGTCTCCTTCTAATAAAAATCATGGGCAGATAAACTTATCATATTGTGCCTTGACATGCTTCTTATGTGCATCATTCACAATATTTGCATCTCTATGATGCTCATTGAGCTACTCCAAATGAATGAGGTGTTCATCAATAGGAGTTGTGTTAGTAAGATCTCTATGGTCAATTTTAGAGGGGAATTTCATACTTAATCGATAAGATTGCTTCAACCCCATGGACAAGCTGGAAATAATTAAAATTAATTGTAGTCTTAACCGAGGTTCGATATGCCCATAAGGATGGAAAAAGCATTAGATGCCAATTAGATTTGCTTGCATTTATTGTCCATTGGAGAATGGTTTTCAAGGACTTATTGAATACCTCTACTTTCCCATTGGCCTATGGATAGTACTGTAATGCCCATATAATTCTAAACATCATTAAGTTTCCTAAACATTTTATGAATGTAAACTGAAACAAAACTTCATAGCATGATATTGACTTTTATAACATCAACTTCAACAACTTAGATTTATCATTAAATACTAAATTC
>ML783867.1:728880-744062 GCA_009831015.1 Picea engelmannii | reverse complement strand
AAGTGCTCACCACGCATGACACCCACATGCTCTTGATGAGTAGAATGATCAATGGCCAAAGAATCTCAGTCAACTCCCCAAGCAACCACTCTACTCGAAACTCAACTCAATCAAACGCTGAACTACCAAGCACTCCAATCCCTAGATCCCATATCAGAATGTGAACTGCAATTCCCTGTGGAGTATAATTCTTTAACATATCAACACCATGAGTCTTCTGCACATAAAAGATGGCCTCAACCCGAAATGGGTCTATCCTACCAAACCATACCAAACTCAGCACGACCCCCAATGACTGAACATGTTGCTGCCATAGTGAGGTACTACAAGACCTCAACGAATCACCAGCGAGTGACGTGCTCTCCCCAATACTGAAACTCAATGGAAAACCAAAGTGACTTCCCCTTGCAAACGTTCGCTTGTCTCCATCAGTCAATGAAATGCCCAGCCTTGTAATCCCAAGGTCCCATGCTAGTCTCTGACAGGGACCATCATGTTGATGTTGCTCTACTATGATCATGACTGTCTACTCAAAGTATCCATATTGGACCCTCCATGCATGGATCCTCATAAGATGAAACAAACTGTCAACCCAATGGATTCCAGGATCCCATATCAAATTTCGAAGCTCATCACTTCCAATCCCCACTAACTATTGATGTGCCCTACTGGTAACTATCGAAATCCATCCACCCTCATCCCAATGAAAGTCTAAATATGTAGCAACCTATGAGTTATCCTCTGTCCCATGGCCTAGGATACTCTCCATCACGCCTAGGACCTCAATTGTCCTCCCCCGAAGATCCACCCCTATCCTGTTGTATGCAATCAAGACACTCTTGTCAGGTGGTCTCAGCCTACCAACTCTCCATGTCCCCTGCCACTATCTAGCACCCCCTATGTTTTTTTCAATGATAAAAGTGTCGAGAAAGGCTATCATAAATATTTGCACCCAACTGTAGGAATGGAAAGTAGCATATGCTTTGGTCAATCCCCAGGATTGGACCAAAATCTCATCCACTAGCACCCATGGTGAATAATTGCCTAAACTCCAACTATCAGGTACAACAGTAGATAACTCCACAAACTGTTGGTCAATCACTCTCCCTCCATCATCACTCAGATAGTTGCTGCTATTGTGAAGGTGATCTCTTAGAACTATGTGTTGCTGAAAGGGAGAGGAATCTCCATGCTCCAATAAGTGTGTCTCCTCCCTGCCATCCAATGCGTCCCCATGAATCCCACTGTACATCTCTCTCATCATCATATGTCCAAGGTGTATTGTCGGATCAACCTCTGTGTGGATATCAACCAATCCTGGAACACAAATGAAAGCATCCTCGTAACTTCCCTTGGCTCTAGAATCCTCATGTGTATGTGTATGACCAATTGTCTCAGAACTACCCATGAATGGTGGCTCCTACGACACCTAGATATCCTCCAGAAATGTAACTGAGGAACATATTTTACTCTCTGTCGAGATAGATATAGTGTATCTCTGACCAGTCTCCTCAAGGAGCTCATCTAATCTGGACTCTGATTCTTGAAGGGTTATCTGTCTACCTTCCAAGAATCCTTGTGTGCTCACCAACTCACGAGTGAGTCGGTCCACCTTAAGCTCCTGCTCCCTCAGTGCCCTGTGATACATCTCGCCAATCTCCAATAGGTAATCTCTATCCATCAATAACTATTGGTAGTCAGCCCTCATCACAGTCACTCTCTCCATGAGTGTATGGAAGTCATCAATGGCAAGTCCCTTATCTGAACTATCATGTGCCATTGAGGCCCTCCAACAATAAACTGCCACCAATGCATGTGTATCATCAATGCATCGAGTGGCTGCCATGATCATGTCCTCACTGACTCTCAATTGTCCCATCCAGTGTCGTGACTCCTGATCACAGTCCCAATGAGGTTCTACCTCATGCCCCTCACTGCTAGTGTCAACAATGGAATCCCCAACAACACAATCCTCAAAAGATAAGGCATTGAACTGCCCACTGTCCACCATGCTACTAAATCCTCCTGTAGGCCACTGCACACCATCACCAACTGCTACCCCCATCTGAATCACATTGTATCCTTTATGGGAAGTTGTATCCTCCTATGCGCTCACCCTACTAATATCATTTGCGCCTGGATCCCATATAGATGTGTCCAGACATGTGCTATAGTCATCCCGACCAATAAGGAGTGTATCATCATCATTGTGGATCGATCTTGGGAGTAAGTGTCCCAACAAGCTGTCGGTCTCCACAACCGGGTCCATCAATGGAATCTCCAAGAGTGGTGACTCACTCTCCTCATACTGATAAGTATGTGTAAGGTCAACTATCTCCAAGCCATACCTCTCCTCCTGGGTCTGTAGATCAATATGTCCCTTATGTACAATCCCCACACAAGGCTCCTCTACCATATCAGGAATGCCACTAATATCCTCATGTGTCGTGGCTAGCATATATGACTGAGAAGATGAAAAAAGTGTCTTGCTCATCATAGGAAGCTCATCATCCTCCATACATGACTTCTTGGAAGCCATGTTTACACCCATAGGTAGGTCATCCAACCTCCTAATCTCATCATGTCTAAGTGCCAACACATATGAATCCTCACAAGTGTCACCAATATGCTGAAGTGTTGAATCCTCAACATTGCCTGACGAGGAAGATGAAGGACATGCACTATCATCCTATCCATCCAATTGTCCCTCAAATGCGAAAGAGTCACTAGCCTCCATCTCGATCATCTGGTTGAGCTTGTAGTACATGTCTAACTTTTGTACCCCAGCTCTGGCAGTGCATTTGGACGATCCGTCAAAAGAAGGTGTGGTGAGTTTACCAACTTTCTGGATGAAATCTATGTTATTCCCCTGTTGCTATTGTTGTCCTCCTCTCTGAGGTTCTCTGGGATGGTCCATGCCCCTAAGTCCACAGTACTCGACCAGTGTCATGTCATGATGAAAGTCAGGACCCAACGCTGCATACTCCCTCTTGTACTCTGTAAATTCTTCCGCCTAAGTGGGCATTCTGTGTACTAATGACTGTTGTGCTGCTGCTGTTGGTGCCCTCTGAAAACTAGGGAACCGTGGTCTGAGAATCCTACTCGAAGATGTGTATGTGCGAGTAGGTGTCTGGGGTCTACTGCCTGCCCCCAAGTTCCCCTATGCTGCAAGTGGAGCTTGTGTGCCCGGAATGCCAACCATAGCCAATCTATCAGCCACCTGAGCCAAGGACTGAGACATGGTCCACTGACTAGCTAACATATCACTGATAACCTACATGAAGGCTTCCTCTGGTTCCATGGGGGCCTTACCACTGCCCTCTAGTCGCTCATATCTCTCTCCTAGCATCCTCTCTGCCTTCAGGGTCACCCACTAAACTCATCGACTTTAGTCACAGGCTGGCAGAAATAAAGCTCTGATACCACTGTAATATCCCTTATCTTGCTAATCAAGATATTTTCTACTGATCTATTGTTCTATCTTGCAGATCTGATACACTAGGGGTTTCTAGATGTGTTTCAGTTGTATGCTTGAGATCTTGATGGTTATTGCATGTGCATGTTGCGTATTTATGGTTTAAACAACATATAAAGGACACATGCATAAGTAAAGAACATCAACTGCCCAATATCATGTATTATACGACTCAAGCATGGAAATACAATAGCCTACTAGAAATATAGAATATAAACGTCAACTAGATCTCATGGATCATCACTGGAATACAAGTAAGTAGCATAAAAATACCCGTGATCAGAAGATGATAGCAGATCTGATGCATGCACGGATAAATCAACAAAAATATGTGATTCCGAAGAAGTACGGTAA
Organism: Picea engelmannii; assembly: GCA_009831015.1. NCBI lineage: Eukaryota > Viridiplantae > Streptophyta > Pinopsida > Pinales > Pinaceae > Picea > Picea engelmannii. The sequence continues at coordinate 740,233 of ML783867.1, read as the reverse complement.
CCGCTACCAGCTAGAAAACTCGTCCGGAAGGATAGACCGTCGGAATTCACTGGAAACTGCTCCAATAGAAGCACCCTGGGCTCTAGACTGAAATGGATGAGTGTCGAATCTCGGATCTGGTCTCTGAGGCACTCGATTTGGACCCCTGGGGGGTTTTCGCGCCTCCTGGGACACTAGATGTGCCCCAAAGGATTCCACCAATGGAATCTACTGCTATAGGGCTCAAAACAATCGTCTCTCCAAATGCGGAACTGGGTCGGAAGGATTTTCCCGGATCTTCTCTTATAGTCTGCATGCAACCCCAAATATCTATCCGGAGGAGCTGCGCCCTAAATGGCTGGCTGAAGCAATCTGCAAGATTCCACCATCAGAATTTGATGATCGATGGCTCAATAGAAGCGCCCTAGCTGGATCTCAAATGGGTCGGAAGGAAACTCCAATCTGGACACAAACCTCATGCATCTCTCCAAACCCTCAAACTGAATTGTGCCCTCACTAGCTAAGTTGCGCACTCTGCAATGGATACTCCTGAAAAGTACGGTGAAATACCTGGATGGTATCTTCAATGGGCTAGGTTGTGTCTCTTAACATCGAACCCGATCAATGGTGGTGGTTTCCTCTAGAAATCCACAAAACAATAAGGTTGACTCTCTTCCTCCTCTGGGCACTCTCAACATCAAATCATAACAATGCATAATGAATTAGGTTGCTTTACCCTTCCTTTATAGATTCCCAAAACCCTAATTCGTTGTTGACCTTTTCCCTCCAAGTGACTTTTACTTTATTTTATTATTCCTTGATTAAATCACTTAATTAATTAATTAATTAACCATTTTACCCCTAAAAAATGATTTATCCATCCTGATGGCTTCTCCGGCCACTGAAAGTCACTTCTGATCATCTTATCCTGTAGTGCTCTTCCTCTCGATTCCGATGAGCTATTACATTAAGAGGTTTCTCCAAGTAATATGCCCATTATGACCTTCTAAGTGAATTTAATTAAGATATGACCCATAATAACTCAAAATTACGGAAATCGTTGGAATGCAACGAAACCAAAGCCCAGCTGTGCAGAATGGATCCTGATGATGATCGATGCAAGTCGGGCCCAAATAAACCCCTCAATATCTCCCGAACTCTCTGTCACCCCTATCTGGCTACTTGGGTAGGCATAACACTCTGAAATGTTGTAATGTTATAATGTCCCAAAATGGGGACATTACACTAGTCCTGGGCTCCTCTTCAACTGTCCTCCAACTTCTTTGCTCTATATTTCTCTTTGCACAAGGATGGCTAAAGGTTGGGACAAATGGAATGCACAATCGAGTATAGTTTCTTTACTATGATTCTCCTCTTTCAAATGGGACCCCTAACCCTTATTTTATAGGCTAGAAGAAGCTAGGTATTTGGTCGAACCCTCAGCCATGCATGGCCGAAAGGTTTAGTTAACTCACCCAAAGTTGTGTGTTCCATCAACAACTTTCCTTTTTTCATGCTTTTGTAGGTACACGCAGACTATCTTGGGTCAGATAGAGTGTACACGCATGCAGTAATGGAGCAAGGAGCGTGGGCCTTTATTAAAGGGGTTTTTAAGAAGAGTTGTTCAACAGTGTTTTGGCAAAGAAGGAATCTGAGATGGCCTGATGCCAGGTAAGCATGTATGGTGAAAATTAGGGTTATAACACACACTCGTTCGAAGAAGAGATTGGCAGTATTTACCGCTGTGATGCTCTTCTTGTAGGCTATGAGAATGGCCATCTTTGAAAACTGATCAACCACCACAAATACACAATCATTGCCTTGATTGGTGGATGAAAGGACAGACATGTAATCCATTGATATGGATTCTCAAGGCCTCTCAGGAGTAGGAAGATGGGTGTATAATCCTTTCTTCTTGATGGTTGGCTTGGAAATGGCATGAGAAGTGTAAGATTTGATATACTTGTTGACAACTTGTCGAAGTTTGGGCCAATATTTTTTTTTTGTAGAACAACCACAGTTTTCACCATGCCAAAATGTCTTGCCATCCGACTGTAGTGAGCCTCCCAAATAAACTTTGCATGCTCGCTTGCAGGAACATAGAGGTGGCCCATATGGCATAAAAATTTGTCCTGAATGTGAAAATCGGTGACATTCACATCTGTACTGAAGAGCTGATAGGTGGTGGTGAAGTCAGGATCTTGCTGATAAAGTTGGGTCCACTCAGATGCCTCATGCCCACAGGAATGGAACACGGTGGTGAGTGCAACCACGGGAGGTCGAATGAGGAAGTCAGGGACATGATTTGTGCTCCCTATATTATAATTGATGTTTAGATGGAACTGTTGCAGGTATGTGGACCACTTCTGATGGCAGTCGTTCTGTAACTTCCCTCATGTCTATATGAACTGCAGAGGCTTGTGGTCAATGTGGATGATTGTCTTCTTTCCCATAATGTAATGTTTCCATTGATGATAGAATTGTACAATGGAATACATTTCCTTGTCATAAGTGGGGTATTTTCAGACAGTATCTAAGAGTGTCTCACTATGGTATGCTACCAGATGACCGTGTTGAGTGAGAGTTGCGCCTACAACATAGTCAGATGCATGAGTCTTAATATCAAACGATTGTTGCAGATCAGGTAAGGAGAGTATTGGAACTGAGCACAAGCGATGCTTCAGGTCATCAAATGTTCATTTTTGTGCCTTCCCCCACGTGAGATTTGCCTCACTACTTCCCTTGGTCACTTGGCCGAGGGTCCATGCAATATGGGAGAATCCCAACATGAACCTTCGGTAGAAGTTGGCAAGTCCCAAGAAGCTCTGAAGCTCGGTTAGTGTGGTCGAGGCTGGCCAATCACATTTGACTTGGATCTTAGTTAGATCCACATGTACCCCATGTTCATCAACAATGTAACACAAGTATTGGACCCTGTTCATGCCAAAGGAGCATTTTTCCAAGTTGGCATATAGCTTGTGTTGCTGCAAAGTGCTCAAAACCGGCTGAATATGCTGCATGTGCTCCTCCCAAGTTCTGTTGAAGATGATGATGTCATCCAGATATACCACCACAAAAGAGTTGGTGACGGGTCTCAATACATCATCCATCAACCTCATGAAAGTTGTTGGTGCATTTTTTAGGCCAAAGGGCATGACTAACCATTCGAAGATACCTTCTTTAGATTTGAAATCTCTCTTTCATATATTAGTCGGTTCAATGGGAACTTGGTGGTAGCTAGACTTTAGGTCAATATTTCTGAAGAACTTGGCCCCCTTGAGTTGGTCAAGAAGGTCATCAATTTGGGGAATTGGGTACTGGTTCCTGACTGTGATTTTGTTTAATGCTCTGTAATCAATGCAGAGCCACCAAGTCCCATATTTCTTCTGCACTAGTACAATCGACCTTCCACAAGGGGAGGATATTGGTATGATGTGCCCTTTTTGAAGTAGCTCTTGGATATGACGCTTGATTTCATCATTTTTCATCAGCGAGCGACGATAAATTGGTCCATTAGGAAGAGGTGCACCGAGGGTTAGATCAATTGGATGATTGACTTGGCAGTGCATCGGTACCCCGGTGGGTGAGGAGAAGATGTCTCTATACTCTTCCACGATTCCGTCCACTTTCTTCTATTGTAAAGAGAGACTCTGTGTAGAGGTCATAGATGTGGCGACGACCTTCTGCTTACTGTGAGTATGAATAAAAAAGAAGACGAACTTCCTGGTCTGTGAAATGACCTTACTGCATTGCTTAGCAGAGATTAAAGAACTAGTGGTAGGCATCGCTACCTTTGGTATCCTGTATAATTATCTACCCAAAGTAATAATAACACTACAACATCTAGACTCATACACAACATGTCGCTTCCACAAATACAGTTGTCCTAAAAGAACATCACAAACTTCAAGGGGAGCAGTATCACACAATACCTCATCTTTGAAGGGCTTGATGCCATAGGGCAGGCGACATTGTTGGTTGACGTGGAAATATCTTCCTTGGCAAAGCCAACCGTTGGTGTAGGGCCGCGGGTGTGGTATCATCGATAGGTCCAGCCGCTTGACGACCTCTGATGAGATAAGGTTCTTTTTACTTCCACTATCAACAATGAAATGAAGTGGAGTCCCCTTTACTCACATCTGTGAGTGAAAGAGGCATTCCCCTTCCTATGGTTCTTTTGGTTCGCTTGGCTGGAATTCGGTGGTAGCGATAGTGGCACTGAGTTTGACATCGATAATCCACTTCCCTCCTTCTAGATTTGATTCGGTGTTAGAATCTTCCTCTGACTCAGAAGCTTTCATCTCGGCCACCAGTCACTGCTTGGAGCGACATTCTTCGGTATTGTGCCAAAGGATTTTATGGTATTCACACCACTTTCCCACGTCCTTCTTCGACTTCTCATTACCCTTCTTGTGTTGCGGCTTGGACTGGTTTTCCTGAGAGTGGCCATCTTTTCTCTGTCCCTTGTTTTGTGGGTTGGGGCCGCCTTTTCTCTGCTTCAGCTGTGAGGAGTTTGCGGATCCAAACTCTTGCCTCTTCTGCTTAAATTTATGCTCGATCTTGACATCATATCTATAATCCGTACCTAATGATGCAGTGTTCATAAAATCCATTTCTGTTTGAATGTATCTATGCAGACAACCACGATATTTGAGAACCATATGTCGTTAAGAGTCTTTTATACCCAATTTAGTGTGCAAGGTATGGAAAATATTGGTGAAATCTAGTAATGTCCGGTCCCTTTCCTGACGCAGGGTGGTCCATCTTGTGTACTGGTCCCCGTAGCTTCCAACATGGTAGTACTATTATTTAATGGCATCCCTGAAGGAATCCCATGTGGGAACGACCACAAATATTGTATATTTCTCTATGGCCCTTTGCTCAGAGTAAGTATCCAACTAGTCCTTAACATGGGGAATGACCTTGAGGAGTGCAAAAGTAATATTTTCCCTATCGGAAAAATTGTGGACCGAAAAATACACTTCGAGAAGATTCAACCATTTATCTACAGTATCTGCATCTATCAGTCCTTCAAATAATGAAATATCAAAATTTACTTGTACCTTGAAGGGGGTTGCATGGTCGCTTGATGAAGATGTGTCTCCTGTGGGAAGCTACCGAAGGATTTGTGCAAAGTTGCCCATCATTTCCTTCCTTTGCCACGCAAGGGATTCCTCAAGCAATAGTTTAAAAGGATTTCCTGCTCCATCATATTTCATCTCATCCCCCATGATTTTTTGTCAGACTTGACATGACCGATCTTGCAAAGGCTTGGATGATTCGAGTCCCAACTTCTTGTACCTAGATCTTGCTGGGGACATGCACGAAGAAAAATAAATGAAGAGTAGACCGCTCTGATACCACTGATCCAGATTTATGAGAGGAAAGAAATGAATAACAGACTAAACACAATAACACAGAGATACTAAGAACAACAATAGATATCCAGTGGATAATTACTTCTATTGAATAAATAAAATAGGTTGAAAATGTAAAACTTCAGAACTGAAAACAACTTTTTCAAATGGTGGTAGCTATCTCTGAGAAGAGATGTGGCTGCTACGTGCATTTGTCTGAGCAGAATGATTACAATGAGGCTCTAGAGACCCTTTTAACATTACTCAAGAATGCTAAAACCCTAGACATCCAAAAAACTAACCCTAGGAGATGAAACGCCAAAAGTTATGTGGGCCTTGATGGGTAAGTTGGTACCTCAACTTCCCAGGGTCGTAACTTTTGCATACGACCTCCGTTTTAGGCGCATGATAGCCTGTTGGAAAGGTCTTTTCGAGAACTACATATTATGCTGTCAAAATTTGACTACATATATAGTTTTATTGTGGCAAGAAAAACAAACATTGTTTAGGGCCCCAAAACAGCCCTTGAAGTACAAAAGGATGTACTGACATGAAAAATTCTAAAATAATCCAGTTGGATTACGTGGGAAACCACTAATATCCACCTAGCAGCTTTGTAGGGCTTTAGAAAACCCCAAAAGTGTAGAAACCACAATTACAAAGAATTATAGAAGAACGTGTTGAACTAAAACTGTCAAAAGGAGCTAGTTGGAATAGGTGGGTGGCCACCAATATCCACCTAGATCATGCTTGGAGGAGCCGAGCCATTCAAGAATGATGATAGATTGATGAAGATTATCTTGGTCTCGTCGTTGGTCTGGATGAACAGAGCAGGGATCCATCAACCAATCCAATTTTTTCTCCATCAACTCTTGTTTGATTTTCATTTTGGCACTATCCCTCCCCAGTTTGAAGATGAGTTGAAGTTATTCATTCGATAATCTACTCGAGGAAGGAAAATTCTCCTGCAAATGAAAACTATCACCTTCCTCAGAGCCAAGTAGGGTCAGTGCAGGGATCAGAGGAGGAGGAGAAGAGCTTTGTTTCCATGCATCAACAAATGTACCAGTATAATTGCCAATCAAATAACCCATATCTTTTGGGGTTTCCTCCAATTCAACCGGGAAACCCCAGGATTCTTCTGGAAGAGGCAGGGCAGATGAACCAACCAAAGAGGCGGGGGGTGGGGAAAACAAACCAGGTGCCACAATGGAGGAGTCTAGTTGTTGGGAATCACTGCTAGCTAGAATTTGTAAAGGTGAAGTACTATGTCAATGACCTCTAAGAGCATAAAAGAACCCACCTACTCGTTTCATCTTGCCATGCTCACAAGGCATGCTTTCAAGGAAGTAGAGATGAGTTGCAAGCTTGGGGAGAAGAAAATGATGCAATAGAGAATAATTATGGAGCACAAAGGGAGAGAAAATAATAGTGATAGGAGCAATGAGGACCAACATGTATAAACCATACCTAGAATTTAGAGTCCCCATGAGGTTGTCCGAGTCCTAAACTAAAGCCATGAATATGTTGTACCTTGCCATCCTTGAATGCATATCACACCCACATGAAATTACAAACATCATATCCTCTAGAGGTCGAATTCGGAAGGACAACTCAAGTGGGAATAAATGAGCTATTCCATACCACAGCCTCAAAAGAACTAACGAGCACCGACGGATGCCACATGTCCTCACGTTGGGCATACGTAGGGATTTCGAAGTAACACCCCATCTAAGGTTAAAATATTGAATATAAAACACCTCACTCAGTACTAATATTTTTCTTGAAAACAAATATGTAGAATGTGTAGTATAAAATAATAATACATACATCTTGCGTCAACTTTCACATACATACCTAAGATTGCTTCCAAAATGTAACATTAATAATGTTTTTTTCTTAAATATAAAATCTACACTACATATTTAATTGACATCACAATGACACATTAAATATCGTTTCTTATAGATTATTACTCATGCATATATTATGCTCTCAATTTTATTTAGTATTATAAAATCTTATTTTAAAAAATCAATAACACCATAATTATAATACAACTTTTAAATATAAAACCTTTCCTCATTTTTTATATACTGAGTATTAATTATAAAAAAAATACTTATATAGGTATATGTAACATATATAAATGTTGACATCTTATTTTCCATAATTCCTAAGTATTATATTTAAACATTAAACATAAGCATACAACCAACTATTTTTTAATTGATTCTTATGGAGTAACTAAATGCAAATGCAATTATGCAGCCATAAGACATATGATTTGTGAATTGTATTACGACAATAATGATGTGCCATCATTGAGCATTTATGGACTTATTCTATAACTTAGAAATCATAGGTATTTATCCTTCCACACATTACGTATTCTAAAATCAAACCATTAGTGCTCTTACCAATATTAGATTTTTGGGAGAAATAGAATCGTAATTCTTGGTTAAATTATAAAGTATGATGATAATGGATATGACAAAGAATCTATTCATATTTATTAGTCCCCTCCCTTCTACGCAAACATTTAACGACATACTGGGTTATGCACAGTACGGACACAGAGGGAAGAATCCATAGTAGTAGGTCTTACTATTTCTGCACAGGAAAGCAGGGCGTTTAATCTTAGTTCTCTGCTCCGGAGAGAGAGAAGGTCAGATAGGCTCCTGGCCGACTGCTCAGGCAGAAAATAGTAATCCCCTTAGGTGTGTCGCAAGAGTGGAAACCCTGCCTTTAAAGGGCCCGAGACTCTTGATACGGCACTAGATTCCTTACACAGAAAAAATCACCCACAGACCTATAACTAAGGCTACATGGAGGTGTCTATATCCCGCCCGACACAACAGTCTAATCAACCAATTATTACAACCCAGCACAACAATAGACAAAGAGAACCCACGTCTACTACGGAAACCGCAAGATAGGGACTCAGACTGCAAAAACCGTTATTATGACCCGACACTAAATATGACTCCAGGGACAATGGTTACCGACCACACCAAGAAAATCACACATCCAAGCACAAACATAATTTAATGAGCAATCAATCGTTTATACGACAGGGCATTTATCTAAGACTCAAATGACATTAGTTACAGACCCAAGACTCCGTTTAACTTCTAAGCTCGACGAGTTACCATCCCAACCTTAAATTAAGGTACATATAATTAATTTCAATCCCCCTCTTCCTGAATCATAACAAATGATTGTTCTCAGTTTCCAGAACCTTACATTTAAGTGTCGTCACTAACAACGAGACTTCAATAACCTTACAATAAATTAACATTGGCATCATCCTATTTTACAATAACTCGCAATTAAATGACAACAAATTACCGATCAAGTCGTCAACACCAACCTTAGATTCGCATTTTATAATACAATAAAGTACTACCTTTACACATTACCAACAATGTAATTTAATGAAATTTCTCCATGCATATTACGACAACACTAAATTACAGCCTATGTCATTACCTATCATTCTAATAACCTTGCAACTTGAAATAACATCAACATTATAATTAAAAGGCATATTATCAAATAACCTTCAACTTAAAATAACAACATCATTACATTTATATGTTATCAAATGGTACTACACTAATCTTAGCATAACATAACCACATCCTCACCCCTATATTCTAAAATACATTTATAATGAAAATTAGCATGGAAAGAAAGTGGCATGGAAATTAAATGACAAGACATTTACAATCTACTATTATTATTTACCGTTGAATTAGCATGAAGATAAAGTAGCATGGAAATTAAATGAAAATAAAGTGCCATGTTTAATAATTGCCTAAATTCTAGTTGGGCCATTAAATTTTAACCCAACCTCAGTTGTAGGCCATTTACTTTCATTGAACCAATGCTAACTAAAGTAACTGGTTATATTGGAATTATAATGTGTTATGATTAATTTTCGTTCATGCTATAGCAAGACATATATTTTCTTCTTCCTTCGTTGAACTAAATTGGGCAGTAAAAATTTAATGACCAAGGACGAAATGATAAATAAATAACAATTTATAATAATGAGGAAAATAACAGTCTGGAAAGTAAAGAGAATGATAATTCTTTTATCATAATTCGCTCATTAAACCCACAAATGGAAAAACGTAATAAAATAACAGTTCACACTAATAATGGTAGTAATAAATCTGCCAGTTGCATAATTCTAATAAGGCAGTAATAAGAACAAGGCAGTTGCATAAGGCAGTAATATTAAGGCCGTTACATCTGCCAGTAATAACTAAATCCCTTCTCTTCATCTTACGTGGTATTGAATTTAAATGACAAGAACTTACACCTTATGGTCAACGCTACCATGGAACTACATTAACTTGACCTAAATGAACCGATCTTTTCTTTTATATAAAAACTAGCATTGAAATTAAATACAGAAAAAGACATTTTGTTATTATTAAAAACGATTGAAACTCCCACTACCAGGTCCGTAATATGTAAGTTGATACCTTTTTCTGTTCGCATTGCAGAATTTAAATGACAAGGGCCCTATATTTAGTGGCGAAGGGAGAGTGGTACACGTAAAGCACCAGGGCGCAGAATGGGGGTTTACACAAATTTAATCATGCAACAATGAACTTACCAATACGTCCGCAACAGAATGCGCCCATTAAACTCATCACAATCATATTAATGCCAATAAAACGCAAATCGAGGTAAAACGCAGACAGAGGTAAATACCATGAACGCGCAGGTAAACGAGAGGTAAGGACACGACCCAACAGGTTTGCAAGAGACGTGTTGCTTCCCAACACTAATCGGCGACCCAACAACACAAGAGCTTTAAAGAATTTCTTCTAACTTAAGGGGGCTCATCTAAATTCAGAGTCAAGTAAAAACTACGACCAGTGGGTGCTGTAAGGAGTAAATAAACACGCGCACAATATAAACGCCCACTGCCATAGACGCCCACACTAGAATAAACAACGCAACCTGGGTAAAAACGCCCACTGTAACTAAATGCCCACGCAACCGCACACTGAATACAATTGCAATGCACACACCATACAAAATTCCCACTGTAATAACCTTTTACAAATATCAGTCATAAGGGAACGCCCATGGTAAGTCAATAAAACGAATGCCTACAACGAAATGCCCATAATAAATAAGGAAATCCCCCAACGAATTTAAACTCCACGAATGTGATAACCACCCCCGCAGAGCCTATCGCCATCCACCCACGGCGTGCCATGGTAAAAATGATTCGCCCAGGGACCAACTACAGTAACCATAAACCCAACCAAATTTTCCAGAAACCATAAACTGAACCATATGTAAAAGAAAATGAAATAATCTGTAAACCCAAAACAAGTTACCCAAAAACCCTAAAACTGTACCAAATATAAAAGCGAAATAACCATAAACCCAACAAATTTGCCAGAAACCCTACGACTGTACCAAATAGAAAAAAAAACGAACAACCATAAACCCAAAACAAATTTACCAGGAACCCTAAAACTGTACCAGATATAAAAACGAAATAACCAAATGCAGTTTACAGGGACAACTTCGAAAGAAATTCCAGAACTGATTGCCAGCGCTGATCTGCAGAAAATACCCCCCATTTTTTTTTGCAGAGTTTAAGGAACGAGGAAACGACATTTTACTCCAATACAATCATAATCTCAGCAGTAAATAACTAAGCATTCTACTCTACTAAATACACGAGCATACCGTTGCCTTGTTGCTTGCCGCAATGACTCCTGTGCTCCGTGCCGCTCCTGCTTGCCGACCGTAGAGACTACACCGGTACCTCCCAGCCAAACGCTAGGGGTACTCTGCTTCCCCCTTAGCCCCCCGAGCCGCAAAGGGGCCACACAAGATCCAAAGAGAAGTCTAGCATCTCAGCTCGCCTCCAAGGCTGAGCTACCACTCCAATACAGCTGAGAAGATCCCAACTCCTCACAAGCAATCAGTCCAATTAGCAATTTTGGCAGCATAACAATACCTAGTAGCAGATCCCCTTT
>ML783867.1:717791-728742 GCA_009831015.1 Picea engelmannii | reverse complement strand
ATATATATATATATATATATTTTTTTTTTTTTTTTATACTCCCATAAGTTAACTAATTAAATCCTTCTTTTCAAATTTCTTAATTTCTTAATTTCTTAATTTAAATTAATTTCTTAGTCTCTTTATTTTACCCTACACACTTTATGAAGACTCAAATCATAGCTTAAGTGGGTTTTTTTTGTTTTGTTTAATTTTATTATTAGCACATGTATTGTTAGTGCTAGCTAGGAGGAAATGAAATTTTAATGTTATTTGCATGGCAAAGCTATTGTGAGCTAGAATATAATGGCATTGTTATTAGGAGATGGTTAAGTCTTGATTATTATGTTAGGGCAAAGTAGTACCTTCACTAAAAAGATGAATTATCAATCTTATTACTCAGAATGAGGAATGGCTTTGTGTATGCAATTAAGGAGGGAATTCTTTATGAATTCAATTAAAGAAGGGATTGTTTTATGTATTTAATCAAGGAAGGAAAATCCTTGGATTAGGTGGAGGTTGCAAATCATAGGGGTAATGAATATTTAATGTATAGTCTTGAATTCACTAGAATTTTTACCCTAGAAGAGTTTTTTTTCTTGACTTAGGACTCAAATTCTGAACTGACGACACTTGGTTAGGGGAATTGTTTAAAGATTTATTAAGGTGTTAATGTCTCAAGGCTGTTTAGGTTTGTTTCCTTCATCCACATCAATGTGACGTGCCCTTCAGGACGCACCAGGTGCTCCAAGGGTGCCACTCGCCTCGTTTGTTTCCTTTGCGCGACGTGCCCTTCAGGATGCACCACGTGCTCCAAGGGTGCCACTCGCCAACTGGATTGATTGGTAGACATCTATAATCCCTGGAGTCAACACTCCACCAGGTGAACTTGTGGGAGACTAAGGGTTCTAAGGAATAAGGCCCCCCGCCTTATTGCGCGCCCCTTAGAATCATCGTGAGCGACTGTCGCAGTCTACCCTCACGGCATCGTGGATCCTCTCGAACTAGGTAATCGTTAACCTACAGTTCGAGCCACAGCGGGAGTACTAGTAGGCGGTGGCAGGGCTGGTGTCCACCCCTCTCCCTCAACCTCTTTGGAACTCGTGTGTGGCCCCTTTACTCCATATGTGAGTCTGGTCGGCAAGCTATCGTCAGCCTGCATCATCGACAATCGTGTCAGAACATGTCAAAAATCAAATCATCTAATCAATGAAATATCACAGTGAATAAATCAACCCAAATAGCACACTCCCTGACTCAATCCAGAGTCCAAGGGGGTTCTACCGATGTCGCTGCATCCTCAAGGTCCAAAACCCTGCACACTCGATAAACTGAGTCAATAGCACCTGTCTACATCAAATAGTAAAACATCACGTCATCTATCAATCGCATCATAATCAAGCATAAATGGTTTAACATCATAAAATTCCAGATCACTTGCGAGCAAGTGTCCTCAAATAATAAGTTTTCTCAGTGCGCCAGAGCGGGATGTTACATACACCCCCTCTTGGTCTAAACTTCGTCTTGAAGTTTCTCAGTATAAATGCCGAAATAAAAGTACCACAGTATCAAAAGTCTATCTATCAAACAAAAATGGAAACTGTTGGCGCATATCATATGCGTCCTCCCAGGTTGCCGAGTGCCGACTATAATTGTCCCACTGGACCTTGACCTGATCTACCGTTCGACGTCGTAACTGTCGAACGCGATGATCTAAGATGCGGACCGGCTCAGCCATGAGCGCTCCCTCGTCCGATACCTGCAAGGAAGTCAGGTCAATCACATGTGTAGGATCACTAATATAATGTCTCAAAACAGATACATGAAAAACATCATGCATACGCCTCAAAGAATCAGGCAAGGCTAGTCGATAGGCCACGGGCCCCTTTCTCTCCACAATCTCGAAAGGTCCCACGAACCTAGGAGAGAGTTTATCTCCCTTTCCAAACTTGATCGAACTCTTATGCGGTTTAACCCGCAAGAAGACTCGATCGCCGACCTTGTTAGTACGGTCGACTCGGTGCGCATCGACATAACTCTTCTGTCGATCCTGCACTTCTTTAATCCTTTGTCTTATGGTTTGCATTTGCTCTTCCATTTCTTGGATCGCTTCTGGTCCCACCAGGACCCTATCCTCAAGCCAATCCCAACTCAAGGGCGTCTGACACGGTCGCCCATAAAGGAACTCAAAAGGCGCCATCTTAATGGTGCTCTGGTAACTGTTGTTGTGAGCGAACTCTACTAGAGGCAAGAACTCCTCCCAACGCTTTTGTTGGTCCATCACGTACATGCGCAACATGTCTTCCAAGGTTTGGTTCGTTCGTTCTGTCTGTCTGTCAGTCTCTGGGTGATACGCAGTACTAAAATTAAGTTGGGTTCCCAAGGCCTCTTGGAAACTCGTCCAAAATCGTCCAGTAAACACCGATCCTCGATCAGATATAATCTTTTTAAGCACGCCATGCAGCCTCACGATCTCACTGATGAAAACTCTCGCTATGTTAGGTGCCTGATACGTCGTACGCACCGGAATAAAGTGAGCACTCTTCGTCAGAGTGTCTACTACTACAAAAATAGAGTCGTGTCTCCTTACCGTCAGTGGAAATCCAACAATGAAATCCATCTAAATAACTTCCCATTTCGATTCTGGAATGGCATGTGGTTGAAGTAAACCTGTCGAGTGTCTATGTTCAGCGTTTACCTGCTGACACTCTAGACATCTAGCCACAAAGTTGACTATGTCGGCCTTCATTCCTTTCCAAAAGAATAATGGTTTAAGGTCTTCCCTCATCTTCGTAACTCCCGGGTGAGCCATGTAAACTGCTCTATGAGCCTCGCTCAGGATCAACATCCTCAACTCGTCATTTGGAGGTACGTAAATCCGACTTCTAAACCTCAATAAACCATCGCTATCCAATTAATATCCCTCATATCGTGGTACCATCATTGTGTTTTGTCCGATAAAATCCTTGACTTCAGTGTACCAGTCATCATCACGTTGTATGGTGAGAATCTTCTCACGTAGATTTGTCTGAAGAGGTAACACCGAAAAGATGTGTGGCCTCCGACTCAAGGCATCCGCCACTCGGTTCACTGTTCCCTTTATGTAAGTAATCTCAAAGTCGTATTCGCTAAGCAATTCCGACCAACGTCGTTGTCGCGCGTTCAAGTCGCTTTGAGTAAAAATGTGTTGTAGTCCACAATGATCAGTCTTTAATTCAAATTTTCGTCCAACAAGGTAGTGTCTCCAAACCTTCAAGGCATATACAATGGCTAATAACTCCAAATCGTGCGTCGCATAGTTCTCCTCATGCCTTCTCAGCTTCCTCAAAATGTAAGCAATCACTCGTCCGTCCTGCATCAAGACTCCGCCTAAACCTTCCTTGGATGTGTCAGTGCATACCAAGAAGTCTGCGTCCATGTCAGGGACCTTTAGTATCAGCGCGGTTGTCAACAACTCTTTAAGCCTCTGAAATGCTTCCGCGCATTTCTCTGTCCAAACAAACTTCTTGTTTTTCTTCTGCAATTCCGTGATCGGATTTGCTATCTTCGAAAAACCCTCGACAAACCGTCGATAGTATCCTTCTAATCCCATAAAACTATGCACTTCTGTGACATTCGTCGGCGCAGTCCATTCCATAATAGTCTCAACCTTGGCTGGATCCACGGCGATACCTTCGCTGGAGATGACATGCCCCAAGTAGTGAATCCTCGATTGATAAAAAGAGCATTTGGACAACTTCCCATACAATTTGTGTTCTCGTAAACATTGTAGTACCAAGCGCAAGTGCTCGTCATGCTCCTCCGTCGTCCGAGAGTAGATCAAAATATTGTCAATGAATACTTGGACGAACTTGTCCAAGTACTCGCGGAACACCCCGTTCATCAAACTCATGAATACCCCTGGGGCGTTTTTCAGTCCAAATGGCAAAACAATAAACTCGTAATGTCCAAATCTCGTCTTAAAGGCGGTCTTAGGGATGTCATCCTCCTTGATCCGTAACTGGTGATACCTGGATCGCAAATTGATCTTGGATAATACCGTTGCACCCTTATTTGATCAAACAGATCATCAATTCTTGGCAAGGGATACTGATTCTTGATCGTAGCCTTGTTCAGTTGACGGTATTCAATGCAAAGCCTCCATGATCCGTCCTTCTTTCGTATGAAAATAACTGGTGCACCCCACGGTGACACACTAGGACGTATTAGTCCCAGGTCCAACAACTCCTTCAGTTGCATTTTCAACTCTTGCAACTCCCGGGTCGACATCCGATAAGGCGTTCTTGCTATTGGTTCGGTTCCCGGTTTCAGGTCTATGGTAAACTCCAACTCCCTTTCCGACGACATCCCAAGCAACTCCTCTGGAAATACGTCCACAAACTCCTTCACGACCGGAAGGTGTTCTAGACCTTCCGCTACTCCCTTCTCGTTTAGCGTGAGGATCACATAAAGTTTGCACCCCTTGCGCATACTCTTCCGTAACTGCAAGGAAGAGACGAACCGCAGGGAAACTCCCTGGTTCCGTCCGACAATCACACGTCTCTATCCTTCGTCATCAACCAATCTCAACCGTTTCGTCTTACAGTTGAGTATCACCTCATGCGATTCCAACCAATCCATACCGATCACGACGTCATAAGATCCTAAGATCGTGACGTACAAGTTGACCCTCGTGACAAACTCTCCTAGGTTAAGGGCACAGTCCGTAACCTTCCCTCCAACCTTCTGTTTGGCTCCCGAAGCCATCTCCATGAAGCTAAACTCATCCTGTTCGACTGCCTTTACCTTAATCCTTTTTAGCACTGCACCAGAAATGAAACTCTCAGTAGCACCTGGGTCTATCAAAATACTAAGGGTCTGGTCAGTGACAGTACCTGTCGTCTCGAGCACAGTCGACCGGTTCTCTGCCTGGCGGTTATTCACCGCTGCATGAATCCGATGGGCCTTTCCCATATCTCCCACGGTAGCGGGTCCGACTGATCCAGACGCCCTAGTCCTCTCCACAGGACAGTCGCGTTAGTAGTGTAGCTCCCCACACGTCCAACACCCCTTCTTCGGCCCAGTAGTCCTGGTACCCGAAGTAGAATATGACTGCACACCGGCCTGAAACCCTGGTCTGTTCTACTGGACAGGCCTAAACTGCTTCTGTTGCGGGCGACGCTGCTGCTGGTGCTGTGGTCCTCGATAATGTGTCCGTTGCTGAGGCGGCGGTCGTCGGGGTGTAGCAAAAGTGGATCCCCTCTGGAAGCCACGATGTCCCGGCGTATGTCTCGCTGGTGTCTGATGCTGCGGCGTACCAGTTGAACCCTGCCCGGCTGGTCTCGCTGGAGTCCTGGTCTGACCCCCACTGATAAGCTCCTCCTCTGCTATGAGGGCCTTTTGGACAACGTCGTGCAAGGTTTGAGGCATCAAGATCCTAACCTTTGCACGCAGGCTGCCGTTAAGGCCAAACACGAACTAGTTGACCTTGAGCTTCTCAGTGTTAAGGTGCGGAGCATATCGGAGCAGCTCCATGAAACGTGCCTCGTACTCGGGCACCGTACGACCTCCCTGTCGTAAAGCGTTGAACTCATTGAGCTGACGCTCAATGAATTCCTCTGAAAGGTACCTCTCTCGGAACCGTTCCTCGAACAGTTCCCATGACACATCTTCCACGACCATGTTCAGTTGTGGCAGGAGCGTCTTCCACCATAGAAGAGCGCTCCCCTTCAGTTGAAAGACCGCCATGCGGACCTTCATGTTGGAGGTATAATCGTGAAGTGTGAAGCACATCGCCATGTTCTCCAACCATGCCTCGGCGACTGCGCCGTCCGGGGAACCAAAGAACTCAGGAAATTTTACCTTCTCGAGTTCACGGTGAATGCTACCTGTAACGGACGGTGCGCGCGGCGGAGCCTCCGCGGGTGCCGGCGCCCTGGCCTCGTCTCTGTCCAATCGGCTAATCAGAGCCTCGAACATGCGCTGGAAGGACCTCATCATCCCAATAACATCGCCAACTGCTATCTGCTCCTGTCCGAGAACCTGCTCGCCTCCCTGGGGGTTAGACCCCTCAGGCGTGGATGCTACCGGAGGCGTCACGCCTCCACCCCTAGAACCCCGTCGTCTGCCTCCGTGACATCCTCTAACCATGATTACCTGCACGCACACAATCAACTCAATCAACAACAATATAATCAAATCTAATCATGTCCACGAAAGAATCTATTCATATTTATTAGTCCCCGCCCTTCGGGCTATAGGGACTATAGTAATCAGTTCACCTTTTTTTCTATAAATCTTGCATGCAAATCAATGCATTCTTATTTTTTTAACTTAAGTTTATTTTGACACATTCATAAATTTTTGCTCTGGTATGTCATTTTGGAGGTTTTATTTGGCCTCATATGGAGGCAAGAATTAGGGTAAGTTTAAAATAATTCAGAGAGTTTCAATTTTAAATGAACTAATATTATTTTTAGGCTTGGTATTAGTTTTTAAATATTTTATGTTATTTTTTTAATAATTTTATTTATATTTTTGTTAGGTGGTTTTCCTTTCAATAATTACATTCTACATGGAGTGCATGTAGAGCGATTTCATATCCATTTGAAGTCACAGATGGAGCATGGAGCATCTATCTAGAGCTTAAGTAGTTTGAGAAGAACCTCATTCCCACTGGAGCATCTATCTAGAGCCACAGATAGAGCATGGATCATCTATCTAGAGCCTAAATAGTTTGAGAAGAACCTCACTCCCAGAAGCATCCAAAATGATGGAACATTATCTTTGCAACTGCAGGAGAACACCTTTGCATTCTCGACAACGATGGTGGACGAACAACTGTAAGAGCACACTTCTGTATTCTTGACAACTATGGTGGATGGGAAAACCCACCCAATATTTGGCTATCTTCTCACCTACAAAAATGGTGGATAATATTATAATATTTAGTGGAGCATTGGTGAACTTGAGCAAGCGATGATTCCTCTATGGTAAACCTGAAACTTTTAAGATTAAAAAGTTGATTCCTCTATCTATAAACCTCTAACTTTTAAGATTAAAAATTTGAAGAAAACATTCTCTCTTGATTCTTACTTGTATATTGCTTGAATATATGATCAAACTCAAAATAATAGCTTGAGACATGTAGAAAAGAGAACCCAAAACTGATAGCTGGAGAAAGAGAACCAAAAACTTATAGCTGGAGACCTGTAGCAAATGAACATGGGGCAATATTGTTATTTCTTCTACGTCTATATAAAAGACTACTAAAAATCTATTTATTTTAATTTCTAAAGCTATGTAAAAGACTACTAAAAATATATTTATTTCAATTTCATGGATCGTTTAGTATTACTCTTGATTTTTTATAGAGAAGAAGCATGCTTTGGGTACATACTATATACCCTTTTCCCATATATGTCTCAATATAATATCTTAACATTAAACCCATTTTTTTTATAAAGATGATTGCATATGCACTAAGCATGTGCAATGTTCCTATGCACATAGGGACAAATGGTTTGTTGATCTCTGAATTTCTATACTTCTTTTTCTATAAGATGTAATTTTGTAATGTTTTCTTAGAAATTGATTGGAATTCGGTCACATACATTTAATTTCAAGAGAAATATGACAAGAAAATGTCCCTGACTTACCATTGTATTGACTGCTAGTCTAGTGAAGCTCCCACATCTTCTACTGAACACCATAACCCAAGGCTTCTATGTAGTATTCTTAAGCTACCAAAGACCTCCACTTTGATTTTCTACAGACTCTTTTATTTGAGAAGTTGTAGGAAGAAAATAGACATTGAAATTTACAACAGACTTTCAATTTTCAAAACAATGCTCATGCACCCATGGGACTAACATGACCAATGGTCTTCACCATGGCATTGTAGGATATTAAATTGAGAAATTACATTGTCATGGAAAATGACAAAATCATCATCCTTACTTCATCACTTTATGATATAGAAAATGGATTATTTATCGTTCAGCAAGCAATGTTCAATGATTTTTTATTATTGAATAAATAAATAAAATGGTTTTAATCAAATTTCATTAATGCTGTTTTTATTATTGAATGAATACATAAAAAGTATCTAATCAATTTTCCTTCTTATAATTTATTTATTATATGTAATTGAATAATGTTTATTTTTAAATAATAATAAGTATCATTATCTTAAAAAAGTTTATATTTGAGTAGTATAATATTGTAATACAATCCCAAAAAAATATTAAAACTTTTGATTAAAAAGTATTGTTATTTAAATCAAAACCCTATTATTATCTTTCCAAAATTTTATCTAAAATATAAGTATATTCATATTGTTAAAGACACTAACTGTCGCATAATTTTTTTTTATCTAGATAAAATATAAATATATTCATATTGTGAAAGAAACTAACTGTCGCATAATAATTTTTTATCTCAAATATAGATATATTGTTAAAGAAACTAATTTCCCCTTAAGAAATATACCTTGATAAAACAATTAAAAAACAGGTTCATACAAGACTTTCTCTATCATCTTAGTTTCAAAATTTAACCTGGTAAAAAATTTAAAAACACGTTCATGCAATATAACCTGGTAAAAAAATTAAAAAACACGTTCATGCAATATAACCTGGTAAAAAAATTAAAAAACACGTTCATACAAGATTTTCCATATCATCTTAGTTTCAAAGTTGAACCTGGTGAATAATTTATCGCTATAAGTTATTCAAACCACGGTTGTTGGTGATTATTCTAATTTCATGTAGGTGTAATATCCTATAAAATAGTATACCATGCTCTCCAAACTTGGAGACATGGTTTGTTTTCTATGCTTAAATAGTTGAATATAATAGTTTTGGAAATGTCTATAACAAAGGCATAAATTTACTGTAACATACACAACTCTTTTAATGGGATACATGACTACTAAATCAACTAACTTATTAATTAAAATGAGGAAATATACACAATATGAGATATGAGATAGAAGCTTAATTAAAATGAGGAAATATACACAATATGAGATATGAGATAGAAGCTCATGTAACTGTTAATAATAATTAAACTCATGAATGTAAACAATTAAACACACATAACAACATTTATACATGCAAAATATAGAGTAAATACAACATTCAATCATAGCATTATAACTATAAATGACATAATGTTCAAAACTCTTATTTTTCAATTTTTTTTTTACACAACCAACTATAGATGTCAAATGTTCCTCACAACCATAGACAATAATGAGTCACCCCGAAGTTGGGGATATGAGTCCACAAGGAGAGACAATCTCCTATTGGTGTCTAGAGTCCTTGTAACATCTCAAAACTCACTAAAACACAATGATGTGACTCCTAAAAAAATTTCAATAGCCCAAATCTCTTCCCCATCAATCTACACAACCCAAGGGATGATAATTCATTCTCTGTGCCGCAATCCCCAGACAATCTCCATCCCCTCTAGGACTCCAACACAGACCGTCCAGGAATCTCACTACTTGGGGATCCAAGAAATCAAGCTACAACATGAGTTCTCACATAACATTTACAAATGATCTTCATATAATTTCTCACCATAAATCACTTACTTCCATGGAAACCCCACTCTTGGCATAATTACCAACTTCAATAAGCTATCTTCAATGCTCACTATGGCTTCCTACTCTTTCCCAACACTAAACTCTGTTTTTTCCTTACTTCTTGCTAACTGTAAAAAATGCTCTCTCTTCTACTTGAATTTATTTTTTCCTTCTTCTACCATGCTTGCTTGACCCTCACACTTTCCCCAAAAATGATTACACCCAACCCATGTTGTCATAATTGAGCGTGCTAACTTTTTCACGTAACCTCTTACATGAATTCAATGATTGAGTGTGTAGTAAGTCAAGAGGTTAAATAACTACTTGACAAATTGATCAATGAAGGTGGCTTAAGACCCAAGGCATGTGGAAACCCCTCAAAATCCCCATTAATCCCCCTCTATTGTGGAATCATAGCTTCTCCTTACTCTGGTCCTTACCTGTCCGTAGTCGATGATGTATTTCATTTTATTAATTTTCAATGTAAAATGTTTGTAATGTACCCAGCCTGCTAAAAACCGATTAAAAATGCCCTGACACAAACAAAAATCAACAAAGGAGGAGCAGGCCCATACAATTTCTCATGAACTTACCAACAATTTTAAACCATGAATGCATGCAATTTACACATACTAAAAAATATTCCAATAAACATTACGTAGTGGAAATGATCATAGAAAACATAACAAAAACTTATGTTTTAATTGGGAAACGAATTGGTCGTGTATGAAGGATGTTCCTCCCAACCATAGGCTTGTTGTTCCATTACTCTAAAAAAAATCCACCCCTGAGTTGGGGCTATGAGTCCACAAAGAGATGTGCTCCTCTTGGTTGTCCACTCTCCACACTCAACAACCCAAAATCCATGTTTCCAACTCCAACAACAATTCCAATCTACCAACTCTCTTTTCTCCCAACCAGCACAACCCGATGAATGGTATCCCCTTCTCTACCACACAATCCCTTGGGCTATCCCATTTCCCTCTAGGGATCTAGTGTACACAGTTGGATAGGAATCTCTTAGCTAAGGACTTCAATAACTCTCAGTTGTTACTTTAGAGTGCTTCCAACATCCTTCTCAAGGCTCTTGAGCCATTTTCTCAACAAGAAATGCATTTACATGTAGACACCCTAGTTCTTGGCATAAAACTTATCACGTCCGTGGATATTCTCAAACACAACATAGCTAGTGCTCTTTTATATTACCCAACTTCCCACTTGCTACCCAAAACATGCTTGTAAAAAAATATACCAAAAATTTACTTGAATTTCCTTTTCTTCTCATGCAAGCTTGACTTTCACATTTCCAAAAAGTGGTTGTACTCATCTCATGTTTTCATAAATTAGTGAGAAGAATTTTCCCACCAACCACTCTTACATCATTTAATAGCTATTAGGATATTT
>ML783867.1:687745-702377 GCA_009831015.1 Picea engelmannii | reverse complement strand
GCCATCATTGAGCATTTATGGACTTATTCTATAACTTAGAAATCATAGGTATTTATCCTTCCACACATTACGTATTCTAAAATCAAACCATTAGTGCTCTTACCAATATTAGATTTTTGGGAGAAATAGAATCGTAATTCTTGTTTAAATTAGAAAGTATGATGATAATGGATATGACAAAGAATCTATTCATATTTATTAGTCCCTGCCCTTCGGGCTGTAGGGACTATAGTAATCAGTTCACCTTTTTTTCTATAAATCTTGCACGCAAATCAATGTATTCTTATTGTTTTAACTTAATTTTTTTTTTACACATTCATAAATTTCGGTTCTTATATTTCATTTTGGAGGTCTTATTTGGCTTCAGAAGACATTTTGGAGATCTTATTTGGCTTCAGAAGGCATTTTGGAGATCTTATTTGGCTTCATATGGAGGAAGGAATTAGGGTAAGTTTAAAATAATTCAGAGAGTTTTAATATTAAATGAAACTAATATTATTTTTAGGCTTGGCATTAGTTTTTAAACATTTTATGTTATCTTTTTAATAATTTTACCTATATTGTTTTTAGGTGGTCTTCCTTTTAATAATTACATTTCACATGAAGTGCATGTAGAGCGATTTCATATCCATTTGAAGCCACAGATGGAGCATGGAGCATCTATCTAGAGCCTAAGTAGTTTGAGAAGAACCTCACTCCCACTGGAGCATCTATCTAGAGCCACAGATAGAGCATGGAGCATCTATCTAGAGCCTAAGTAGTTTGAGAAGAACCTCACTCCCAGAAGCATCCAAAATGATGGAACATTGTCTTTGCAACTGCAGGAGAACACCTCTGCATTCTCGACAGCGATGGTGGACGAACAACTGTAGGAGCACACTTCTGCATTCTTGACAACTATGGTGGATGGGAAAACCCGCCCAATATTTGGCTATCTTCTCACCCACAAAAATGTTGGATAAGATTATAATATTTTGTGGAGCATTCGTGAACTTGAGCAAGCGATGATTCCTATATGGTAAACCTTAAACTTTTAAGATTTAAAAGTTGATTCCTCTATCTATAAACCTTTAACTTTTAAGATTAAAAATTTGAAGAAAATATTCTCTCTTGATTCTTACTTGTATATTGTTTGAATATATTTGAATATATGACCAAACTCAGAATAATAGCTTGAGACATGTAGAAAAGAGAACCCAAAACTGATAGAACCAAAAACTGATAGCTGGAAACCTGTAGCAAATGAACATGGGGCAATATTGTTAGTTCTTCTAAGTCTATGTAAAAGACTACTAAAAATCTATTTATTTTAATTTCTAAAGCTATGTAAAAGACTACTGAAAATATATTTATTTCAATTTCATGGATCGTTTAGTATTACTCTTGATTTTTGTAAAGAAGAAGCATGCTTTGGGTACATACTATATACCCTTTTCCCATATATGTCTCAATATAATGTCTTAACATTAATCCCATTTTATTATAAAGATGATTGCATATGCACTGAGCATGTGCAATGTTCCTATGTACATAGGGACAAAGGGTTTGTTGATTTCTGAATTTTTATATTTTTTTATAAGATGTAATTTTGTAATGTTTTCTTAGAAATTGATTGGAATTCGGTCACATACATTTAATTTCAAGAGAAATATGACAAAAAAAGGTCACTGACTTACCATTGTATTGACTGCCAATCTGGTGAAGCTCCCACATTTGTTACTGGACAGCATAACCTAAGGCTTCTCTGTAGTATTCTTAAGCTACCAAAGACTTCCTCCACTTTGATTTTCTACAGATTCCTTTATTTGAGGAGTTATAAGAGGAAAATAGACATTGAAATTTACAATAGAATTTCAATTTTCAAAACAATGCTCATGCACCCATGGGACTAACAGGACCAGTGGTCTTCACCATGGCATTGTAGGATATTAAATTGAGAAATTACATTGTCATGGAAAATGACAAAATCATCATCCTTACTTCATCACTTTATGATATAGAAAATGGATTATTTGTCGTTCAATAAGCAATGTACAATGATTGCATGTATTTTTTTTCTTTCCTAACATTGGTTTTTCATTGTTGAATAAATAAATAAAATGTTTATAATATTGTAATACAATCCCAAAAAAATATTAAAACTTTTGATAAAAGAATATTGTTATTTAAATCAAAACCCTATTATTATCTATCCAAAATTTTATCTAAAATATAAGTATATTCATATTGTCAAAGACACTAACTGTCGCATAAGAATTTTTTATCTAGATAAAATATAAATATATTCATATTGTGAAAGAAACTAACTGTCGCATAATAAATTTTTATCTCAAATATAGATATATTGTTAAAGAAACTAATTTCCCCATAAGAAATATACCTTGGTAAAACAATTAAAAAACAGGTTCATACAAGACTTTCCATATCATCTTAGTTTCAAAATTTAACCTGGGAAAAAATTAAAAAACACGTTCATGCAATATAATCTGGTAAAAAAATAAAAAAACACGTTCATACAAGACTTTCCATATCATCTTAGTTTCAAAGCTGAACCTGGTGAATAATTTATCGCTATAAGTTATTCAAACCACGGTTCTTGGTGATTATTCTAATTTCATGTAGGTGTAATATCCTATAAAATAGTATACCATGCTCTCCCAACTTGGAGACATGGTTTGTTTTCTATGCTTAAATAGTTGAATATAATAGTTTTGGAAATGTCTATAACAAAGCATAAATTTATTGTAACATACACAACTCTTTTAATGGGATACATGACTACTAAATCAACTAACTTACATTTATACATGCAATATAGAGTAAATACAACATTCAATCATAGCATTATAACTATAAATGATGATACAATGTTCAAAACTCTTATCTTTCAATTTTTTTTTTACACAATCAATTATAGATGTCAAATGTTCCTCACAACCATAGACAATAATGAGTCACCCCGAAGTTGGGGATATGAGTCCACAAGGAGAGACAATCTCCTACTGGTGTCTAGAGTCCTTGTAACATCTCAAAACTCACTAAAACACAATGATGTGACTCCTACAAAAATTTCAATAGCCCAAATCTCTTCCCCATCAATCTGCACAACCCAAGGGATGATAATTCCTTCTCTGCGCCGCAATCCCTTAGACAATCTCCATCCCCTCTAGGACTCCAACACAGACCATCCAGGAATCTCACTACTTGGGGATCCAAGAAATCAAGCTACACCATGAGTTCTCACATAACATTTACAAATGCTCTTCATATAATTTCTCACCACAAATCACGTACTTCCATGGAAACCCCACTCTTGGCATAATTACCAACTTCAATAAGCTATCTTCAATACTCACTATGGTTTCCTACTCTTTCCCAGCACTAAACTCTGTTTTTTCCTTACTTCTTGCTAACTGTAAAAAATGCTCTCTCTTCTACTTGAATTTATTTTTTCCTTCTTCTACCATGCTTGCTTGACCCTCACACTTCCCCCAAAAATGATTACACTCAACCCATGTTGTCATAATTGAGTGTGCTAACTTTTTCACGTAACCTCTTACATGAATTCAATGATTGAGTGTGTAGTAAGTCAAGAGGTTAAATAAATACTTGACAAATTGATTAATAAAGGTGGCTTAAGACCCAAAGCATGTGGAAACCCCTCAAAATCCCCATTAATCCCCCTCTATTGTGGAATTATAGCTTCCCATTACTCTGGTCCTTACTTGTCCGTAGTCGACGATGTATTTCATTTTTTTAATTTTCAATGTAAAATGTTTGTAATGTACCCAACCTGCTAAAAACTGATTAAAAATGCCTTAACACAAGCAAAAATCAACAAAGGAGGAGTAGGCCCATACAATTTCTCATGAAATTACCAACAATTTTAAACCATGAATGCATGCTATTTACACATACTAAAAAATATTCCAATAAACATTACATAGTGGAAATGATCATAGAAAACATAACAAAAACTTATGTTTTAATCGGGAAACCAATTGGCCATGTATGAAGGATGTTCCTCCCAACCATTGGCTTGTTGTTCCATTACTCTAAAAAAAATCCACCCTTGAGCTGGGGGCTATGAGTCCACAAGGAGGTGTGCTTCTCTTGGTTGTCCACTCTTCACACTCAACAACCCAAAACCCATGTTTCCAACTCCAAAAACAATTCCAATCCACCAACTCTCTTTTCTCCCAACCTGCACAACTCGATGAATGGTATCCCCTTCTCTACCACACAATCCCTTGGGCTATCCCATTTCCCTCTAGGGATCTAGTGTACACAGTTGGATAGGAATCTCTTAGCTAAGGACTCCAATAACTCTCATATGTTACTTTAGAGTGCTTGCAACATCCTTCTCAAGGCTCTTGAGCCATTTCCTCAACAAGAAATGCATTTACAGGTAGACACCCTAGTTCTTGGCATAAAACTTATCCCGTCTGTGGATATTCTCAAACACAACATAGATGGTGCTCTTTTATATCACCCAACTTCCCTCTTGCTACCCAAAACATGCTTGTAAAAAAAATAACAAAAATCCACTTGAATTTCCTTTTCTTCTCATGCAAGCTTGACTTTCACATTTCCAAAAAGTGGTTGTACTCATCTCATGTTTTCATAAATTAGTGAGAAGAATTTTCCCACCAACCACTCTTACATCATTTAATAGCTATTAGGATATTTCAAAGGAGGTAAACATTACTATGAAAGTGCTTGGATTAATAGAAGTGGGGAAAATCTTTGACCCCCTTTAGCTCCCTCTCTTGTGGAATCATAGCCCCCCATCATTATTGTCACTCTCATATTGTAACCAACAATTTATTTTTATTAACGATTACAATGCACATTTTTACATAGCTCGACCCTTGGCCATACCGATCCATACATTCTCTCTGGACTAAAACATATCAGCTCAGCAACTTAAATTTCATTTGCACAATTACATTATAATTTATGGGAATTAAAACTAAGAATGTTACATTCCCCTCCCCCTTATTTTTTCACTTTCCTCAGAGCACTATGCCATCTATATGTACATATATATTAAAATGTCAGGTTTTTCAACTTAATATCACATAGGCACTCTAGCCCAAAACATGCATGTTAAAATTTTATTAGCCAAAGATAGCTAGAGAAATATTTTGGATTCTAAAAGGATCTCTAGTTTTTTGACTAACCTCCACCACCAAACTTTTTCTCCTACCTAGTATTCTTCCATTTTTTCCAAGTCACCATTTTTTTTTGTATACTCCTCTATGCCTTGAGTTTTTGACCATTTGATTCTCTCTTCCCACTTTGATAAATTTATAGCACTTTGATTCAATACATTCACCTATTGAGACCATTCCTATACTTTTTTTAACTGTGACTCCAAGACGTCTACTTATTTCCAACCATTTCTTCCAATAGGATTTGATACATCCTCCAAATAGAAACACCCCATATAACACAGGTCACTGAGAAGGTTTTTGAATAAAGTCTATATGTTCCTTTATAGCTAATACMATGATCTTCCCCAATTATCACACTATTTCTCCTTCCKACATTCCAAKTTTCCCATTTTCCAACTATAGAGAAGGCCCTAAKTAGAGCTTTCTAGATAAATGAAGCTTCCTGAACACTTTTCCTCTCCAACATAAACCATTRTTCAAATTATTTTCCTTYCAGTTAYTTACTTTCATYGCTTTCCCCATAGTCATTCATTATAGATTAACCTCCACAAGATTTTTGTAGCTAATGCCATAYCAAATGCATCAATATTCTTCAACCTCAAACCTCTTGCTTACTTCAAAGTTGTCACTCTTGTCCATTTTACCAAAGGATTCCTTCCTTTTCCCTTTTCCGTGTCCATAAAAAGATAAAACACTTTTTTCTAATTTTATTTAGAACACCTTTCAGAATTTGTGCAATAGACATCCAATACACATTAACACTTTCTAAAGTAGCCTTAACCAATACTTGTCTACCACCTTGCGAAACATATATACTTTATTACTTGTTCTAGATTTGAGTGATTCACAAGA
The DNA here is from genome assembly GCA_009831015.1 of Picea engelmannii. Classification (NCBI taxonomy): domain Eukaryota; kingdom Viridiplantae; phylum Streptophyta; class Pinopsida; order Pinales; family Pinaceae; genus Picea; species Picea engelmannii. Next base: position 696,348 of record ML783867.1, on the reverse strand, counting down.
ATCATATTTCTTGTTTGTGTCGTCACCTCTTTTTCTTATTCATTGAATAGAATTGAGGATTTCACCATATTGACCTCCATGCCTATCACTTGGAAATATATGTATATGTCCATAATATCTTTTATGATTCTCAATTCCACTAATATCATATACAAAGAGAAAATTTGTGATAACTATTGACTAATTTTTTTTTATCCCTTTAATTACCCCCTCCTTCTTACACAATTTATTAACATACTTATCCTTTCATTATCTTCCCTATAGCTCTGAATTTCTCTCTGAGGCTTCTCATAGTTTCAACCAACTCTATAGGTTATTCTCTGCCTCTTCTTCCATTGGACTTTGTCTTAGCATTTCCCATGCTGAGATGTAGACCTATGATTTCTTTTCCATGACTGTAGGACATGCGAACATCCTCCATATCTCTAATTCTCACATGGGAACAAAAAATGTTTTCCTGTACCTCTAATTCTACAAGAAGTGTGCATGTAATAATTATTGTTAGAACATGCATACAACAAAACATTTCATTAATTAGATTACATGTTATTAGTCATCTCAATTTAAGAAGAACACAATACACTAAGTCAAAATATGATTATTTTGACACATTCCTCTCTAAAACAAATCTCCAATGGCTATACTCATGTCTCATTTTGAATTTTGAGCTAAAAGTTACAACGTTCTCAAGTTGCAATTTCCACTCATTGCTTTAAGTGTTATAATTTTTTTTCTTTGAATTTCTAAAAACTAGCTAAATGTGAGGTTGAAAGTGTCATTTCCTAAACATTATAAGTTTCCAATTGAATTTTCATTTTACTTAGTGAATGAATGGAGGTGAACATTTTAGTTAAATCTTGGCAAGCATAATTTGATACTTGTATTTTTTTTAATCATTCCTTTGTGATATACTCTTCTTATCTCATTTTCTCTTTGTATATCGATTCAAAGTCTAGAAACATGGAAGATAGACACTTAATGAAGTATTAATAATCTAATGGGAAAATTAATAAGTACATGCCAAATTGATTTCGTTATGTTAACTTGAAGGTTAAATTTTTTAATATAACTTCAATTATTGAAGTTTTATTTTTTAATCAAAACTTCATTATTGAAGGATTAATTTCTTCTAAAAACTTGTGGAAGGGTGTGAAAAACAGAGGCATGTCATCACTCGAGGTTTGGCGTTTATAGGCGCTCGACGCCAAAACAAAACACCCAAAGAATTTGCCGAATCGCGAAATCGCGAGAAGGCTGTGGGCCCAACTCTTTCGGGGTTTCGGGTATCGACGTTTATAAACGCTCGATACAAAAACAAAATGCAAAGAGAATTGCCGATTTGCGAAATGAAATCAAGCCGTGGGCCTAGACAGATCAGAGTTCGGGGTTCGGGGTTTGCCAACACCCGATGCAAAAGAAAAACGAAACAAGAAATGTCGAATTGTGAAATACGTACAGATTTTGGGGCCCACCACTTTTGGGTTCAGAGTTATTGGTAAAACAAAAAGAACTCCGTGGGAATTTAACAAGTAAACTCTGAATAAATATAAGACCGGGTTCGCAATCGGTAAAATCAAAATAATTACTGCGTTAAATCAAATTGAAAGCAATATAAATAATTCGATCAAGGAATGAAATGAGTTTACAAACTCAATAACAGGCAATCATAAACGCAGAATCCATAGAGAGAATTCAAAATTACTTCTATTCAAAAATGTGATTCTTCAGATCACCATCCTATTACAATCCATTCTTCATTTATTTATACTAACACCAATTGCCCCTACGAATTTAGAAACGATAAAATTTAATGAAGGCGATGATAGAATTTCGTTGCCTTCAAAGGTTAAGGTGGCCACCGTTTATAGTAATTAAATCTTCAAGTCTTGAAGGGTCAAGACGGCCACCGATCCACCACTATCCAAGCGGTGAAATGATTAATCTATGATATACTCCCTCTTAATCATTTCAAAAATAGAAACAAAATTGTTGTAAACAATGCATTCCAGCTTACAGACCCCAATATTTTTTCTATGAATTTTGAACAATTCATTTCCCAAAGGTTTCATAAATATGTCTGCAAATTGTTCTTCAGATCTCCAAAACTGAACAAAAATTTCTTTTTCATTTACCAGTTCATGAATGAAATGATACCTCGTATCAATGTGCTTACTCTGTTTGTGAAAGACATGATTCTTTGAGAGTGCAATGGCAGATTAATTGTCACAAACAATTTGGGTTGCATCATTCTGGTCATGCAACAATTCATTCAAGACCCTTCTCATCCACACAGCTTGACATGCAGCTGCAACTGTTGCAACATACTCTGCCTCAGTGGAAGATAGAGTCACAATGGGTTGTTTCTTTGATGCCCATGCCACCGCTCTAGATCCAAGACTGAACACATACCCAGATGTGATTTTTATGTCATCAATGGAACCTGCAAAATCACTATTAGTATATCCTATCTGCTCAAAGTTTAAACTGGATGTGTATCGGATACTAAAGTCAGTTGTTTCAGCAACATATCTCAGGATCCTCTTTCCTGCTTGCCAATGAGAACTCTTCGGAGTCTCCATGAATCTAGAAATCAAACTCACAACAAACATAATGTCATGTATGGTTGTTGTTAAGTACATAAGGCTTCCAACCATCCTTTTATACAGAGTTGGATCAACATATGATCCCTCATCATACTTTCTAAGTTTAATACCAGTTGCCATTGGTGTTGCAGCTGGCTTGCAATTCAACATTCTAAACCTTTTCAACACTTCATTTGCATACTTATTTTGACAAATGAAAATGCCATCATCAGATTGATCCGCTTCAATTCCAAGAAAATACTTCGTCAATCCTAAATCAGTCATCTCAAACTCTATTTTCATGGCATTTTAAAAATCATCTACAGATAGATCTCCAGTAAAAATCATGTCATCAACATACAAATAGAAAATCAAAATTTTACCTTCCTGATTTACCTTAGTATACAGAGTTGGTTCACTTGGACTTCTACTGAATCCAACACTGATAAGGTATTCATCAATCCTGCTATACCAAACTCTGGATGCCTACTTCAATCCATATAAAGCTTTCCTCAACTTGTAAACTTTATCTCTGTACTTATCAATCTCATAACCCAGAGGTTGTCTTACATAAACCTCTTCTTCCAAATATCCATTCAAGAATGCAGACTTGACGTCTATCTAATGCATGATCCATCTATTATGAGCTACAATAGCTAAGACCATCCTCACAGTGTCAATTCTTGCTACAGGATCAAATATTTCATTATAATCAATGCTGGGTTGCTGACTAAACCCCTAAGCTACAAGTATTGCCCTGTATTTTTCAACTTCACCATCTGCATTCAACTTAGTCTTATAAACCCACTTAACACCAATGCTCTTCTTATCTTCAGGTAAATCAACAAGATCCCAAGTGTTATTTCTTTCAATGAAATCAATCTCCTCATCCATTGCTTTTATCCAGACATCCTCTTTAGCAACTTCATCAAAACTTACAAGATCAAATGCCATTAATGCAAAATTTGAAATCTGAACTACGTCTTCATTCTGATCATACAATTCTTTTAAGCTTCTAGTCTTATGTCCTTTAAATCTGTCTCTTAATGAAGCTAAAGTGGGATTTGATTTACTACTTACATGTGAATCTGTTTGATGTCCACCATGTCCAGATGGCTCACCACGCTCATGAGTTCTTGGCGTTCTAAATTGAGATGGGATGAAATCTGGTGCTTGCCTTATTGGACTTCTTGTTGCAGGCGTAAGTGCATGTGGAATCATCTGTCCATCTCCTTCAGCCTGCTCAACTCCATCATCATCTTCACGGGGTAACACAACTCCCTCTGAAATTGATTTGTCAATACTTCCATCCCAAGCTTCATCTTCTATAAATTGAACATCTTTGTTGATTACATATTTCTAGGTGATGGGATTGTAGAGTTTATATGCCCTAGACTCTTCACTGTATCCAACAAAGATACATCTCTCACTTCTGTCATCCAACTTCCTCCTCATTTCTGCAGGTACATGCGTAAATGAAACACATCCAAAAATTTTGAAATGAGAAACATTGCAAGATTTACCATCCCATGCTTCCTGAGGTACATGATCCCTCACGATCTTGGTCGGACTTCTATTCAAGATAAAAACAGAGAAAAAAACCGCATCTCCCCAATATTCATTTGAAAGATGATTCTCTTTCAACATGCTTCGAGCCATGTCCATGATGGTCTGATTCTTCCTTTCAGCCACTCCATTCTGCTGTGGAGTATAACGAGAAGTAAACTGCCTTTTAATTCCATGAAGATCACAAAATTTAATGAATTCATTCAATTTATACTCACCTCCTCTGTCAGACCTGAGGATCTTAATGGTTCGACCACTCTCATTCTCAACCATAGACTTAAATTTCTTAAAAACATTAAAGGCTTTAGACTTCTGTTTCAACAAATACAACCAAGTCTTCCTATTGAAATCATCAATGAAAGTCATAAAATAAACACAGCCAGTTAAAGAAGGTGTTTGCATAGGTCCACATAAATCTGTGTGGACAATTTCCAATGGAGCTTTTGCTTTGTAGGAAACACCTAAACAAATTTCTCTCTACGATGTTTTCCAAGTATGCAGCTCTCACAAGAGCTTGCAGGTTGTTGAATACAAGGTAACCCCTTTACCATCTGTTTCTTCTGTAACAGATCTAAGCCACCAAAATGTAAATGACCATATCTCAAATGCCATAACCAAGATTCATCTAAACTTCCAGCTTGATAAGCATTCAAAGAACCACTCAAATCATTTCGCATAACAAGTGGAAACATTCTATTCTTGGTCATCTCTACTCTTGCAATCAACTGTTTGCTGGGTAATTTATCATAGATAGTACATACCTTGTTGTTGAAGAACACTCTGTACTTTTTCTCCAAAAACTGTCCAACACTGATAAGATTGCATTTTAAACCAGGCACAAAGTAAACATCATCAATATTTCTTCTCTGATTGTTCTTAGTGTAAACTGGAACTATACCTTTACCATTGGTTGTAACCTTACAGTCATTTCCCAGTTTGACTTCAGACTGAATACTAGTATCAATGGAAGAAAATAAGTCCTTATTACCAGTCATCTGATTGCTGCAACCAGCATCCAAAGACCAAATATCACTAGCATTTTCTTGGGTGACATTACAGGTCAGAAACACAGGATTTTGATCATGCTCAGACTCATTTGTGATATGTGCAGAGTGCTTTCCAGCATCTTCCTGTTTCTTTCAACATTTGTTAGCAAAATGCCCAAACTTCTTACAATAATAACATTACACTTTAGTTTTATCATACCTTTGATTTTCTTGCTGCCAGGGTTTGTTGCTGCTCCCTCTTAAATTAGGAGGATTCTACTAGGACTTCTGCTCAGACTCTGTTTCAGTTTTGTTGTCCCTTGGGCCAGAAAATCAACCTCCTCTTCCACGATTATAAGACCTTCCTCTGCCTTTGCCTCTGGTAACATGTAGTTGGGATTTGAAAGCATGCTCCATGGATCCTTCTTCATATTTAGATATCCTAGATTCATGAGCAACAAGAGAACCAGTTAACTCATCAATTTGCATTAGACTTAAATCCTTAAATTCCTCTATGGGTACCACAACAGGTTCAAACTTCTTGGGAAAACTTCTCAACACTTTCTCAATAACTCTTTTATTCTCAACATCATCTCCATACTGCCTGAGCTGGTTCACAACACTCATTACTTGAGTCATGAAAATATCAACACTTTCATTATCCTTCATCTTCAGATTTTCGAAATCCCTTCTCAACTTCTGCAACTTGACTGTCTTCACCTTGGACACACCTTGATAACAGGTTTCAAGAATGTCCCAAGCCATCTTCGAAGATGTAGCACTAGCAATCTTCGTAAAAATGGATTCATTTAATCCTTGCTAGATTAATCCAAGAGCCTTCTTATCCTTCTTCCTGTTTTCCTTCAGCGAAACACAGTCAACATTAGACAGAGCCAATTCTGCTACATCATCAGCTGGCTCGGCATAACCATCAATAACATAAGTCCACAAATCCTGAGAACGCAAAATCGTTCTCATTCGAATATACCAAGAGTCATATGACTTCTCGCTCAAAACAGGAACCTGAATCTGAGAAGAACTACTACCAGACACAACCATTTATAAAAGTTTGAAAGAAATCAAATAAACTTTCACGCAGGAAAAATAGGAAAGTGAAATTGGGCACCAACAAGAATTATCTGCGTTGAAATGAGCAACTGACATGATGCTTTGCAGGATAGACTGGCAGCTCTGATACCAAATGTGAAAAACAAAGGCACATCAACACTCGAGGTTCGACGTTTACAGACGCTCGACGCCAAAACAAATCACCCAAAGAATTTGTCGAATCGTGAAATCGCGAGAAGGCTATGGGCTCAGCTCTTTCGGGGTTTCGGGTATCGGCGTTTACAAACGCTCGATACAAAAAAAAAAATGTAAAGAGAATTGCCAATTCGCGAAATGCAATCAAGCTGTGGGCCCAGGCAGATCAGAGTTTGGGGTTCGCGGTTTGCCAACACCCGATGCAAAAGCAAAACAAAACAAGAAATGCCGAATTGCGAAATACGTACAGATTTTGGGGCCCACCACTTTTGGGTTCGGAGTTATTGGTAAAACAAAAAGAACTCGTGGGAATCTAACAGGTAAACTCCGAATAAATATAAGACCGGGTTTGCAATCGGTAAAATCAAATTAATTACCGCGTTAAATCAAATTGAAAGCAATATAACTAATTCGATCAAGAAATGAAATGAGTTTACAAACTCAATAACAGGAAATCATAAGCGCAGAATCCACAGAGAGAATTCAAAAATGTGATTCTTCATATCACCACCCTATTACAATCCGATTTTAGAAACGATAAAATTTAATGAAGGCGGTGATAGAATTTCGTTGCCTTTAAAGGTTAAGGCGGCCACCGTTTAGAGGAATTAAATCTTCAAGTTTTGAAGGGTCAAGACGGCCACAGATCCGCCTCTATACAGGCGGTGAAATAATTAATCTCTGATAAAGGGCACAAATTTAAATAGAGATACCTAAAACTGGTAATAGAGACACCTAAAACTGGTAAGGAGGAATCCAAACTCCAACCTTGGTGGGGAGCAGCTACGAGTTCCACTTAAGCCATGTTTAGTTCTTCAAAAAAAAATAGGGCGAACAGAGATGGAATGACCTTGCTTATGATCCTACCTAGATGTTTGAAACTCCGCTGATTGTTTTCCGAAATTCCACGCCATTCTCTCTAAGCGTTTCCAAATATTGGGAGAGAGCTCTGAAGGATGTAGACTTTGCCAATTCATACTAATAGCTAGCCTTGTTTGTGATGCCGATTCAGAAGATCGCTGGGTTGAACAAGACAGATTCCTCATGACCTGGATATAGAGATTGACTGAATAAGCCCATCAGAAATGCCAATCGGATTTCTCTTTCTCCCAGTTCAAAGATTTAAACAAATATTCAGAAGCTGATCTTAACGTATTGCAACCTGCCAAATCTCTTCTCATTATGGGCTTACTGTTTATTATGGGATGTTGATCACTTTTAACTCATATGGGAGAGGATGCAGCTTTTTTATTAAATCAGATCGCAACATCAGTAAACTCATCTACGCGTCGGAGAATAATTTGTTAAGCCAACCATCCGAAAGGAGGAAGAAGACCGATTCAATTTTATCAGTTCTTATTTTATCAAACGATTCTGTGAACATGAAACATCGTCTTTAATATAAAAAGAATATGATCCGTTGAAATACATGGAGATTATATGAAGAACAAGGGTGAACTCTTTACAATGGCAATATACATAGACTAAGGGTCAACTCAGTATCAACTCTTTGGAGCTGTTATGATGGCCAGAACGTCTTTGAGACCAATCTCCATATAAAGTCTGCCTCTTTAAAAACTTGAAAAGAATATTGCTGAATTGCCTAAGCATGCCGGATCAGGAAAATTAACAGTACCCGATACGGTATCACCCAATTCAAACTGTCCCAAAACGACGCCAGACAGCCATCCCAAACAGCAAACTAATTTAATAATCAACAAGTGCATCATGTATCGGCTTCCACGCCAATCTTTGAACAACCCCATTTCAAAAATAAACCACTGCACTCTCTATAAACCCAAACCCAAACTGTTTAAACCCTCTTACTACTCCACTCTAACTTCTATTGTATTGTGCATGAAAACTTATATACAGAAAATCTTGGTCTCCCCACAGAACCAGTAGCGATGCTTCTCCTTGACGTTTCTTTCCATTGTTTAGGAGAAAAGAAACTTGTTATTCCACTTTCTTTAAGAAATAATAAATCTTCTGTACGCCTTCTCAAACTAAGACAACAAATCAACTAGTACATTTTTGTTGTTTCTACAATTTTCCTCCATCATATTTTCCTTTTACTTTTGTGTTTATTCTACAATTTTCTTCAAAGATTAAGCTCGTCCTAAAAATTACGGAAATTTGAAAATTCGATTGATGGGCGAATTGGCCTCCACATTACGGAAATTTGAAAATTCGATTGATCGGCGAA
>ML783867.1:623818-642555 GCA_009831015.1 Picea engelmannii | reverse complement strand
CAAGTGGTGCAAGAGCAGTTGGAAAAGAGTCAAGCCAAGTACAAGACGAGACATGACAAGCATCGTGTTGATCACAGTTTCCAAGTTGGAGATGAAGTTTGTCTTTACATCAGTAAGGAGAGGCTTAAAGGAGAAGGTAAAAAGTTGAAACCGATTCGATATGGTCCTTTCAAGAATATCGACAAGATTGGTAACAATGCCTTTCGTTTAGATTTGCCTCCTTATATGCAAATGTATGCAGTCGTTAATGTTGAGAATTTGAAATTGTATGAGCCTCCATTGATTGATGATCATGGAGAGCATGTTCAGATTCCTTCTATAGATGATTTTTCCCCAGAATATCTTACAGAACTACATAAAGACACAATCCTTGACAGGCGAATGTGAACTTCAAAACGAGGAAATGTGGAGTATCTTTGAGTTGGTCTTAAAGGTACCAATCCAAGCAAAGCCAAGTGGATTGAGGCTGGAAGGGTGAGGGAAATATACCCTCATCTTCACATCGACTGAAAATAGTCTTTTGGAGGTCCAAAAGCTTCCCAATGGGGAGGTGTGATCAGGGGATCAAAGTTTGCTCAAAAATTCAAAGTGCTTGGAATCGCTTCAAATCGAACAAGAGCGTAGGCCTCATCATTGCGAACCCAACGCAACTCGTTTCATCTCAAATGGACGTCGAGAGAGAGAGATATCGCGATCTATTCGAATCGTCAGACATGCAAAAAAAAGGACGATGACTATGTAGTCCATACAGGTTGACATGGCAGGGCCATATGATGGCATGGCAGAGGCTGTACATCCGTACGCTGATGTGGCATGTGATGACGTGACATTTTTTTATTGGTAGCTGAAGGCGAATGGTATTCTGACACGTGGCATTGTGTGGACAAGTGTTTGGGTGCCACGTGGCCCACTCATGGGCTGCCACGTGGCACCCCGGTATTGGCTATTGGTTGTGGTTAAAATTGTATGGGGTCCGTGGGGGTCAAACCCCGGACCTCCCCTTTGGCTCCGCGCTTAGCCCTAGCCCCCGGTCACACTCACCTTACATATGGCCATACCCTTTGTTAAATGGCACGCGGGGGTTTTTAAAATATGTAGCTTGTGGATATATGCCTAACCACATGTGACCACAACCGGGAGCGCGGGGGTTTGAAATGGTTAAGTTTTGTTTATTAGCCCGGGGTCATATCGTGACCCTCATGTACCCGAGAGCTAGGCGGTTAGGGGCTGGCGCGCCCATAACCGTCCTATAGTTCGCACCGTTGGCGTGGTTGTGCCCGGTGCTGGGTTTTTACGCCTTAAATGGCATGTGTGCTAGGTTGAATGAACAAGGGTGTGATTTGTGGATGCAGAGACAACAAGCTTGAAGGGGGGACTTCCAGGAAGCCTAACTTCTTCGTTTTTTGGCCAAACGAGGTGCCGAAAAAGCCTAGCTAGGGGTTTTTGGATGCTCTGAAGCCATTGGAGCAATCTGTTGGTCAATTTGAGCATTGTAAAGCACATTTTTGAGCACTTTGAGAAATTAATAATAATGATCCATTGGAAGTTGGACCAAGAGATGTAGCCCAAGAGAGGGGTGAACTCCTTTATCATTTGTTGTGTTTATGTGCTTATGTTCATTGATTATGCTGCTATTTATTTGTGTCTTAAATGAGTAAATCCTATTAATAATGTGATGCAAAGTTGATCCATTTTCTTTTAACACATAAACTTTACCTGCAAATATTTTCAAGATTTCAAGTCTTCTTCATTTTTAGATCACAACATCAGTAAACTCATCTACGCTTGCGAAGAATAATTTGTTAAGGCAATCATCCAAAAGAAGGAAGAAGACCGATTCAATTTTATCAATCCTTATTAGTCCCTGCCAGTTCTTATTAGTCCACGCGGCAAGGATTATAGCTATCAATTCATCGTTGAATTACTTAACCTTTGACTAAAAATATTTTTTTGTTTTTCCAATGTAATACATAGTAACAACAGAAGAATTATTTTTTACAATATTTAAATAATTTTTATATGGAATGTTATTGGTTGACAAATTAGATGTCTTATTGCCCAAAAAAAAAGTAATTTTACGATTCTTAAAGTATATATAACTTAAAGTTTGGATTCTTGTAATGTAAATTTTTGCATTTTATGATTATAACTTTATTGCAGATATATACTTATTGCAGTTCTATGTCATTGATTTAAATACATTGCAATGATATATGTCAGTGATTTAAATACATTGGAATAATTTGACAGACTATTTACCTTCTACCCATTTAAGACATCATTTAACTTGCTTTTGTCTTTTGAATTTAATGTGCTATGTTCATTTACCAAACTCCCCTTTTGTCTTCATTTACCAAACTTCCCCTTTTGTATTTTTTTCTTTTGAATTTAATGTGCTAAGTTTTGATACCTGACTCAAGAAAAGAGTTGGGACTATTCTAGACCTTGTGCACGTTCCATTCTCATTCTCATTTTAGACCTCCATCTTGATTCCTCTTTTGATGAAGGAAAGTACATTGATGTGAAATATGCTTCTGCTACCTCTCTCCCATCGATTCAATCTACATAAATATCTACCTCAAATATGGAAAATTATTTGGTATGCACAATAGTTTATTTTATTTTTTTAAACATTGATTTAAATAGGACATCATGATCATGTTTTTTTTTTATAAGTGAGTTGAGAATCTATATTACTGAGAAAAATATGGTACAAAAAGGGACGGAGGGGTATCCCCTGATCTGCCAAAATGGAAACCAAATCAGGGATTCCGAAGTTGCGTTGTCTACATAAGTGAGGGGAGGGTTGGGCCGCCACCCGGGGAAATTGACCCAGTCTCTGAAAACACTTTTGAAAAAACTATACCATAAGATATACATAAAACCAAGAACGTATAATAGGGGTTACTCATACACTGATAAACCAAATTGACCTTGGGTTGAGGCTGCCCTAGTCCAAGAGGATTGGATGGCTTTCATCTCCTTCCTTTCTTGCCTCGTTCTCCTTTTTCTGCTCCACCGTGCACGTCTTTCTGACGCAGGCTGGTGTTCTGTGTCTATTTGTTGGAGTGATGTCCATGTGGTGGACATAGCAAAGATAGATTTCGAATTTTCCAGCCAGTCATTCCATTTTTTCTCTTTGGTTCCTCTGGTCCTCTGTTATTCTTCTTACACTGGCCTCCATATTGTTGAGGCAGCTCATAATTTCTGTGAGCTTCTTCTTGTGGCCATGGTTTGCCACCCTGCTGGTCTCGTTTGTGTCAGCTCTCAACTTACTTATCATCATTTTTGTGCACCAATATTCCTCCACCATTTTGTGGTAGAGGGTTGTCCTGGGTTATGTGGCCCCTGGGTCCCTTATCCCGTTCGCTTCTTGGATGAGTTTTGCCCAGGCTTTGCCCTGGTGCTTGGTGTTGACTTCCCACTCCCACCTATCGATGACCGCTTTGCCCTTTGTATCGACCTGCTCAAGAAAGGTGCCTTTGGCCTCTTTGACCGCCTGTTCCATCCTAGTGATGTTTCGGGTGCTTGTTGGAAGTTCCTCCCCCTGGGGCCCCCTCTTACTCTGGGTATTATTCATTCTTACCATCTCTATTTGAATGCAGTGACTTTTATCTTGACTTCATTCTCTGCTACTATTCGCCCCTTCCTGGTCTTTGTAATTATTTCTCATTGTTCTGTAGCTATCTCTGATGATTCTTATTTTAAGGGGTTTCCTCGGATGTGATCTTATCCTGGTAATCATGGGTCTCCCGTAAAGGCATACCTTTTGGTCCTTTTTCAGCGTTTCAGAGTGTGTTCACTTGCGAACCCTGTTGTCGTCCCTACACCAATCCTTTGCCTTGCATGTTGTACACCAAACATTTCCTCCCACCATACCTGTGTGTGGATGAGGTGTACCCATTCCTGCCCTCGGGCTATCCTTTTGATCTTCGTGCTCTGTCGCCTGTGGATTACCCTTTCCGCTCTCCCACGGCCAACCCCGATACTTCATTCTATTGACAGGACCGTGGTGTCGTACGTCCTCTTGTGGTGTGACCGTGATCTGCATTGTAACTCATGTTTAAATGGTGGCCTATCGGATTCTGCTTGGATCCTACATTCCCTTCAATTAATTCTGTGCCTAAAGCCTCGATGTGGTCGTTCGTACTTCAGTTATCGTCATAGTCCTTTGCCACTAGTTGGGTACACTCTGTCAAAAACTGGCCATTTGGGTCGCACTCACCTTACATATGGCCATACCCTTTGTTAAATGGCGCGCGGGGGTTTTCAAAATATGTAGCTTGTGGATATATGCCTAACCACATGTGACCACAACCGGGAGCGCGGGGGTTTGAAACGGTTAAGTTTTGTTTATTATCCCGGGGTCATATCGTGACCCTCATGTACCCGAGAGCTAGGCAGTTAAGGGATGGCGCGCCCATAACCGTCCTATAGTTCGCACCGTTGGTGCGGTTGTGCCTGGTTCTGGGTTTTTACGCCTTAAATGGCATGTGTGCTAGGTTGAATGAACAAGGGTGCGATTTGTAGATGCAGAGACAACAAGCTTGAAGGGGGGACTTCCAGGAAGCCTAACTTCTTCGTTTTTTGGCCAAACGAGGTGCCGAAAAAGCCTAGCTAGGGGTTTTTGGACGCTCTGAAGCCATTGGAGCAATCTGTTGGTCAATTTGAGCATTGTAAAGCACGTTTTTGAGCACTTTGAGCAATTAATAATAATGATCCATTGGAAGCTGGACCAAGAGATGTAGCCCAAGAGAGGGGTGAACTCCTTTATCATTTGTTGTGTTTATGTGCTTATGTTCATTGATTATGCTGCTATTTATTTGTGTCTTAAATGAGTAAATCCTATTAATAATGTGATGCAAAGTTGATCCATTTTCTTTTAACACATAAACTTTACCTGCAAATATTTTCAAGATTTCAAGTCTTCTTCATTTTTAGATCACAACATCAGTAAACTCATCTACGCTTGCGAAGAATAATTTGTTAAGGCAATCATCCAAAAGAAGGAAGAAGACCGATTCAATTTTATCAATCCTTATTAGTCCCTGCCAGTTCTTATTAGTCCACGCGGCAAGGATTATAGCTATCAATTCATCGTTGAATTACTTAACCTTTGACTAAAAATATTTTTTTGTTTTTCCAATGTAATACATAGTAACAACAGAAGAATTATTTTTTACAATATTTAAATAATTTTTATATGGAATGTTATTGGTTGACAAATTAGATGTCTTATTGCCCAAAAAAAAAGTAATTTTACGATTCTTAAAGTATATATAACTTAAAGTTTGGATTCTTGTAATGTAAATTTTTGCATTTTATGATTATAACTTTATTGCAGATATATACTTATTGCAGTTCTATGTCATTGATTTAAATACATTGCAATGATATATGTCAGTGATTTAAATACATTGGAATAATTTGACAGACTATTTACCTTCTACCCATTTAAGACATCATTTAACTTGCTTTTGTCTTTTGAATTTAATGTGCTATGTTCATTTACCAAACTCCCCTTTTGTCTTCATTTACCAAACTTCCCCTTTTGTATTTTTTTCTTTTGAATTTAATGTGCTAAGTTTTGATACCTGACTCAAGAAAAGAGTTGGGACTATTCTAGACCTTGTGCACGTTCCATTCTCATTCTCATTTTAGACCTCCATCTTGATTCCTCTTTTGATGAAGGAAAGTACATTGATGTGAAATATGCTTCTGCTACCTCTCTCCCATCGATTCAATCTACATAAATATCTACCTCAAATATGGAAAATTATTTGGTATGCACAATAGTTTATTTTATTTTTTTAAACATTGATTTAAATAGGACATCATGATCATGTTTTTTTTTTGTAAGTGAGTTGAGAATCTATATTACTGAGAAAAATATGGTACAAAAAGGGATGGAGGGGTATCCCCTGATTTGCCAAAATGGAAACCAAATCAGGGATTCCGAAGTTGCGTTGTCTACATAAATGAGGGGAGGGTTGGGCCGCCACCCGGGGAAACTGACCCAGTCTCTGAAAACACTTTTGAAAAAACTATACCATAACATATACATAAAACCAAGAACGTATAATAGGGGTTACTCATACACTGATAAACCAAATTGACCTTGGGTTGAGGCTTCCCTAGTCCAAGAGGATTGGATGGCTTTCATCTCCTTCCTTTCTTGCCTCGTTCTCCTTTTTCTGCTCCACTGTGCACATCTTTCTGATGCAGGCTGGTGTTCTGTGTCGATTTGCTGGAGTGATGTCCATGTGGTGGACATAGCAAAGATAGATTTCGAATTGTCCAGCCAGTCGTTCCATTTTTTCTCTTTGGTTCCTCTGGTCCTCTCTTATTCTTCTTGCGCTGGCCTCCATATTGCTGAGGCAGCTCATAATTTCTGTGAGCTTCTTCTTGTGGCCATGGTTTGCCACCCTGCTGGTCTCGTTTGTGTCATCTCTCAACTTACTTATCATCATTTTTGTGCACCATTCTTCCTCCACCATTTTGTGGTAGAGGGTTGTCCTGGGTTATGTGGCCCCTGGGTCCCTTATCCCGTCCGCTTCTTGGATGAGTTTTGCCCAGGCTTTGCCCTGGCGCTTGGTGTTGACTTCCCTCTCCCACCTGTCGATGACCGCTTTGCCCTTTGTATCGACCTGCTCAAGAAAGGTGCCTTTGGCCTCTCTGATCGCCTGTTCCATCCTAGTGATGTTTCGGGTGCTTGTTGGAAGTTCCTCCCCCTGGGGCCCCCTCTTACTCTGGGTATTATTCATTCTTACCATCTCTATTTGAATGCAGTGACTTTTATCTTGACTTCATTCTCCGCTACTATTCGCCCCTTCCTGGTCTTTGTAATTATTTCTCGTTGTTCTGTAGCTATCTTTGATGCTTCTTATTTTAAGGGGTTTCCCCGGATGTGATCTTATCCTGGTAATCATGGGCCTCCCGTAAAGGTATACCTTTTGGTCCTTTTTCAGCGTTTCAGAGTGTGTGCACTTGCGAACCCTGTTGTCGTCCCTACACCAATCCTTTGCCTTGCATGTTGTACACCAAACATTTCCTCCCACCATACCTGTGTGTGGATGAGGTGTACCCATTCCTGCCCTCGGGCTATCCTTTTGATCTTCGTCCTCTGTCGTCTGTGGATTACCCTTTCTGCTCTCCCACGGCCAACCCCAATACTTCATTCTATTGACAAGACCGTGGTGTCGTACGTCCTCTTGTGGTGTGACCGTGATCTGCATTGTAACTCATGTTTAAATGGTGGCCTATCGGATTCTGCCTGGATCCTACTTGCCCTTCAATTAATTATGTGCCTCAAGCCTCGATGTGGTCGTCCGTACTTCAGCTGTCGTCATAGTCCTTTGCCACTAGTTGGGTACACTCTATCAAAAACTGGCCATTTGGGATGTTACTCCATGTGGAATCCAGTTATGATCCTTCCTTGTCGACCCCTTCATTAGCGATTCTATTCGATAGTCCATTTATTGATCTTTGGACCCAGCGCAACTCCACTGTGATCCCCGTCTGCAAATGCTCCTGATTTTTTTGCAGGGAGTACGCCAAGCGCTAGTGCCTCTGCATTTTTCCCACTCTGGTGTCGTTTTGGAGTTTCCTTACTGTGTTGATGACCAGCATGGAATCTCCTTCCACTATTACGTTGGTCAGCCCTCCCCGGTGTAGTATCTCAAGGCCAGTCTCCAGGGATCCAAATTCCACAACGTTGTTGGTTGAGTTCCCCAGACTCCTAATGTACAGTCGGATATTTTTTCCTTGACTGTATCTGATTACTCCCCCCCTAACTGTCCGTCCTTGGTTACCTTTCGACGCGCCGTTGAAATTTATCTTGAGGGAGCCCTCTGGTGGAGGTTTCCAGTTGTGCTCACCTACTTGTAGTTGCAGGAACCATCTTACCTAATTGGGGTTGTGTCCTCCTTTCAGCTGAAAATCCTCTAGAATTTTGAGATCTTGGTCTGTGAGTTGTGCTCATCATGTTTGGCAGTTGCGGCTCTGTACCATTTCTCTTGTCATGGCTATTATTGTTTCTTTGATCTTTCATGTTGTCCTTCTTTGGTTCCGGAAGATGCATCGATTTCGTTCCTTCCATATTTCCCAAATGATCATGCTAGGAATGAGGGTCCAACAGAGATTCACCTCTTCATTTTCATTGTAGTTTTCCTTCCATGTGTTTATAATTTCATAAATATTACCTCTGATCCTATTAGACTGTTGAAAGATGCCTGTCGCCAAGTCCCAGACTTATGATGTGTAGGGACATTCATCCAGGAGATGGTTCGTTGTTTCCTCCTTTTATTCACATAGGTGACATCTTGAAGGGCCTATGAATCCTCTCTTCTTTAGGTTTTCCCAAGTTAGGATACGGTTTTGTAGTATTAGCCACTGGAAGTTTTTTATTTTTGGCCAATGGGGGTTGTTCCAGAGCTTGTCCCATTGATGTGTCGAGTCTTATTGGTCCTGGTTTGCTATGTAGTGGCATACTTATTTAATATTGAATTACCCGTCGGCTTTGTGCCCCCATCTCAGCTGGTCATATTTGTCTGTGACTGCAATTTTTCATCTCCCCAATTCCTCCTCCACCTCTTTTACTACTTTTGTAGTCTGATCTCTAATCTATGGGGTGAGAGTGTTCCAGATTCTCCATTTGTTGTGATCTGTTTCCTTTTTCTAGTAATGGTAGACTCGAGTTTTGCCTTGCGCCATTGTCTCCTGTTGTAGTTCCTCTCAGCCTGGTTTTTCCATTCTGGGTTCCTATTGCCAGGCATCCTCCCAGAATCGATTGGTTCTGCCATTCCTTATTTCCCAAAATTTGTGTGAGGTATTGTTGCACCAGGATAAGTACCAGATGGCGGAACCTTCCCTGGTGCCTCTAAAGCGTATTTTGTCTTGGTCACAAATGTCTGGGGCATACTTTGCCTTCCACAGGTTGACCCATGGTGTGGTCATTTCTTTGACCCATCGCCACCAGATTTTTGCCCCATAGGCTTCATTGGTCACTTGTGGGTCGTGCAACCCCAGGCCTCCTTTGCTTTTTGGTTTACAAACCTTCTCCCAAGCCACCAGTACCCATTTTTTCCTTGTTTCCGCTCCTCTCCACAGGAATTCCCTTTGTATGGTTCTTATTTTTAGTAGAATCCCCTTGGGGGATGGGAAAAATGACATCATAAAGGTTGGGATAGCTTGCAAAATCGACTTTGTTAGGATAAGTCTTTCGGCTAGGTTGAGGGATCTATACGTCCAATTTTTTACACGGTTTTGTAGCTTGTTGACTATTCCTTCCCAAGTTGATAGCTTGTAGGCTTTGTCTGTTAGGGGGAAGCCCAAGTACTTGGTTGGGATGGTTTTTCATTCAAAGCCCAAGATGTTGGCCAAATTCCTTTGGATAGCAAGGTTTGTATTAAAGAAGAAGATCATAGATTTGGACTAGTTTATCTCTGCCCCCGAGGCTTCCCCAAACTCGTCTAAGATTCGTTTGTAGGCTTTCGCTTCCTTGACCATGGGCATTCCATGAAGTAAGGTATCATCCATGAACTGTTGGCATGTAGAAGTTTGGAAATTCTCGTAGGGTTTGATACCCTTTATTTCCCCTGTTGCAGTTGCGCTTTTTATGCTTCGACTGAGTCCTTCCATCATTAAGATGAATAGGAAGGGGGATAGCGGGTCTCCCTGTCTGATGCCTCTCGTGGGCCAGTAAGGTTTGGAAGAGGCTTCATTTACTAGTAGCGAGAAGCTTGTTGTGGATAATAGGTTGATTATCCATCTGATCCAATGTTGGGTGAAGCTGAAGGCTTCCAGGGTCCTGACCATATAGTGCCAACTGATTTTGTCATAAGATTTTGCTAGGTCAAGTTGTATTATCATTCCCCCTATTTTCTGAAGCTTCAGGTTGTGGATAAGTTCGTGGGCATCGATAATATTGTCCATTATTTGCCTTCCTTCCATGAAACCTGCCTGCTCTTGTGATACCAGTGTGGGTAGGAGTGGTTTCAATCTATTTGCTATAACCTTGTAAATTATCTTATACACCACATTGCACATCGCTATAGGTCTGTAACGATTGGGGGTTTTGGCTTCATTTTCTTTGGGGATAAGTGTAATCATTGTAGCATTTAGTGCTTTCAGAATGGAGGTTGACCTTCCAAAGTCTTCCACTACCCTATAAACATCATGTTTGATGACTTCCCAGGAGGCTTTGAAGAACTCCACTTTGAAACCATCTGGGTATGGGGATTTTACATTGGGCATTTCCTGGAGTGCTTGGTCTATTTCCTCCTCCGCAATGGGCTTGTTCATGTTGTTTTTTTGTTCATCTGTTACCAGGCGAGGGATATGATGGATTACCTTTTGTATGGCCTCCGTTTTATCTTGGTTAGGTTCTTGGGCTATCCCGTGGAAGTGGTTTACCAGAGTTGTTTCGATGTCCTTATTGGACTCTCTTTCTATGCCATCTTGGTCCCTAATCTTCAATATTTTGTTGTGGGCTCTTCTAGCCATGGTTGTATTATGAAAAAACTTGGTGTTCCTTTCTGCTTCCTTTAGCCATCTGATCCGGGACTTTTGTCTCCAGAGAGTTTCTTCTTGCTGGCACTGCTCATCCCATTCCTGGGTCATCTGGATCTCCTCCTTTTTCCACTCCTCATTGTAGCCCTCCGAAATGCAGGTTTCCTGGAGATTTTTCATTTTTTCTGCAATGTTGTTCTTCTCTTGGTTTATATTCCCAAAAGTGTCCTTGTTCCAATCCTTGAGCCTGTATTTGATATGTTTTAGTTTCTTATAGAGTTTGAACATCCTTTTCCCTTTCTCTAGTTGCTCCTCACACCACCACTGTTTGATTCTTTCCTTGAAAGTCGAGTGTTCAATCCATAATTTCTCAAATCTGAAAGGTCTGTTCTTTGGTGTGGTCTGGAAGCCTGCTTCCAGTTGCACTGACCAGTGATCAGATCCCCCCCATGGAAGGATGTTGTAGTCTAAGGTTATCCCCTGCATAATGATTGACTCTGACACTAGGAATTTGTCGAGTCTTATTACTACCTAATGCTGCCTCATTCGTTTATTGTTCCAGGTGAACTGGCCATTATCGGTTTTCAGATCTACCATCTCCGTTGTGTCTATGAATTTTGAGAAATCCTCCACATCTCTATCCAATCTTCTTGTACCTCCTTTTTTCTCCGCAAGTGACGTGATGATGTTGAAATCCCCGGCTATGATCCAATGGAGGTTTTTGGATCAGTTTTTAAGATCATCTAGGTCTCTTAGCATTCCTCTCCTATCCTCTGACACTTGGGGTCCATACACATTAGTGCATAGAATCACCTCTGTGTTCCCAATTAGTTGCATGCAGACCATAAGGGTATGCCTTGTCGCTTTGGCTACTATTAGGCTTAGTACTTGTGGGTTCCTCAGGGTGAGGATACCTCCTGCCATTTGGTGGCCACCAATAGCCACCATCTTGTACTTGTGCCACTGTTGTTGACTGATTGTTTCCATTCTGTCTGTATTACACTTGGTCTCTTGAATAAAGCAGAGATCTGGTTGTTCCTGTTTTAGTCTACTCCTAAGGATTCGTTTCTTTCTTGGGATGTTTAGGCCTCTTATATTCCAAGTTATAACCTTCATTTAAATATGCGGGGGGGAGTTGGGGAAGAGTTTTTTTTTATCTTACCTGAGTTTATCAGTAGCGCTCCAAGCTCCTGCAAGGCTACACTATTGGATTTCCTAACTTTTTTCCTCTGCGTCTTGTTGGGTACTGAGAGCTGCAGTTGAACCTTATTGGATTTGACTCCTAGGTGTCCAATCTCCCCGTGTGTATGCTTTAGGTCTCTAGATTTGGCTTCCTCCCTTAGGAGGAACAAGTATTGGATGCGGTCAAGTTTCTCTGTTAGTACATTGTATACTCCCTGTCTTTTCCATTGCTCCAATATGATCGTGAGATCTATCCCTTCCCTTTCCACCAGTTCTCTGAGTTTCGGATATTTTGTGCCTACTTCACTTGGTGTCATTTCTGCCTATCCCTCTGCATCTTGCATGGGGGTGTTGTCATCTCTGATTTCTCCTTCCATCGAAGTTGCACAGCTTTCTTGTTCCTTCTATTAGTTGGTAGGTTGTTGGGCTTGTTTGGTGTTTGTTCACCGACTTCCTAAGTTTTTATTGTATCCTTCTCGGCTTCTACCCCTTGATTGGTTGTATCCCTTCCTTTTGGGTTAATCTGGACTTCTAGGTTATTTCCTGCTTGGGCTTTGCTATGCTTTTTGTTGTCTTTTCTTCTGGGGTTTGGTTTAACAAACCCAACCTCATCCTACTATGGTTTGGGGTTTTTCATTTCCTATTTTTTATTAACAGGGCATTCCCTGATCAAGTGACCATGTTCATGGCACCTTCTACATCTGAAGGGGATATGTTCATAATTAATGTTTTGGATCCATTTCTCATCCCTGAATTCGAGGCTTATGGATTATGGGAGTGCTCCCGACACATCCATCTCTATACATATTCTTGCGTAAGATGTGTATCTCCCTTTCAGGGTGGCTTCTGCGGTCTTTATATATTTCCCTAGTTTATTCCCTATTGCTTCAAAAGTAGAGGGTAACCAGCAGTCTAAGGGTAGGGAATAGAGTCTCAGCTAGACCAATACCCTTTTGAAGGTCTCTTTTTCTGGGGATAAATTCTCCTTCCATGGATGCATGTCCAGTCCTGCTGATGCATGGAAGTATGGCCCTCCTTCAAATACTCTATCTTTGTCCTCTAGGTTTATGAAGACTGTTGTGAAGAAACCTTTCGAGCCCAGATGGAGCTCCACTTCCCCATTTGGCTTCCAATGATATTTGATCCAGTTGCGCAATTCTCTTTCGGTGGGCCACAAGCCCATAAATTTGCAAATTAGCGCATGTGCCTTCATCTGATCCCTGTAGAGTTGCATCTGCGGATCCTCTAGTATCACCTTGGGTATCAATGTTGATTTGGGTTTGCACGGGTTGCGCCCTTCTGCCTGGTTGGTCTTCGTTGTGTCTTGCGTCTCGTTCTGGGTTTCTCTGGCTTCCTCTTCCACATATTCACTTTTTCCTTTGCTCCTTTCCTAACCTTTTCCAGGGTTAGATCCCGAGGTGCCTGTCATTGGTGCCTTGAAAAATATGCTCCTTGGCCCTTTCCATCTATCTACCACTACCTGTTTGTATGAGGGGGTACCCTTACCCCCCTAATGGTGCTCATGCTTCCCTCTTCTATGGCCACGACTTTCAAAAACCCTAGCTTGCGGTTGCTCTGAAAAATTCGGTGCCCTCGAGCCTCATAATATTTTCGACATCATGATCAAGTTAATGAAAAGGTAAGCATGCACTATAACATCTAGGAATTTTATTATACTTTTACATGTAATTTTTGAAACTATGACTTATGGTTTAGTGGAATTTAATTACATTTACTGGAATTTAATTACATTTTTACAACCTATGATTTATGATTAACTGGATATACATTATAATTTCAAGTTAGATTTTCACCTCTAATATTTGAAGTTGTGATTTATGGTTCATTGTAGTTCTTTTTATGAAATTATCACATTGTTGTAACCATTGGATGGTCCAAGCTTAATTTGAGCATAACAGTGAATTGGTGTGTTGTTGCACCCACATTGCTAGGACCTCTACACATGCCACAAATATTGGTTGGAAATTTCAATTTGAGCGTAATTTTGAAATTAACCATGGACATTGCAATGCCAAAAATAAGACTTTTTTCAGTGTAATTTGTATGCGGGTTGTTGTACTTGGTTTTTGCAGTGATTAAAATCTAAAAGAGCCAAAATCACCTAAGATAATAGTGATGCAATTATAGAGCCAAAATCTAAGCTTCATAGTCCTAAGAAAGTTTTAAAGGTATTAAAAATACAGTTCTCAAACTATGTTTACATGAACCTCCTGGACCTTGGGCGTAATTGTTGATTTCATGTTGAATTGCTTCAATTATAGCTTCTCTAAATTAATATTTTTGTTGAATTGTTGATTTCAGTCTACATAAATATGTACCCTAGTCCCTGACATAAAAATTTCTAGCTTCCTTGAGAATCTATATTCTTCTCACAACATTGAGTGTGCATTCAACATGATATAAAAAATAAAATGCAACAAGCCAATATCATCAATAGTTCTGTAAATGATAACATGCATATCATTTCTTTGAGAGTCAAGGAGTGATCAGTCCTTTGAGAGTCAAGGAGTGAGAAATCCAAACAATGCAAACCTCTATTCACAATATACATTTAGTGCCATATATAATTGCTTTAAATTGTTGCGTATGCAAGTGGATGGTAGAATCGAGGGTGATAACCTACCTAGCTATGTTTCTTATACTGGTAATAACAAAGACTTAAAGCTCCAACCTTTCTTACCCATTCATGGATGTAAAGGTGCATGCATGGATCTATTAGTTCATTTTTGGGTCATATTAAAGAGGTGAAAGAAAAGCTAGTAAACACATCATACGGATGTTCATCATTAACTTTAGAATAACTCTCTTTTCTTTCCTTGACAATCCTTAGTAATTGTCCTTCCACTTCTTGACTGATTCTGACAGTCAATTCAACATCTTCAACCACTGCATCTTCATACTTTTCCAGACATTTTTCAGCCTCATTCAATTCTAAAACTGATTCTCTTTTAGCTTGAAACACATCTACCTCACTTTCCTCCAATTTCTATTGTACACTTAGAATATTCATTCTCTGTCTTGCAAGTCTATTATCCAAAAGACTGAGCTCATGCCACAAATCTTCCATTTCACATAGAATTTCTTCTAAAGACTCTGTACAATCTTCCCTATCTCCTTTCTTGTCACCAAGCCAATCCTTCTGTGACAATAATTCAGCATCCTTGATCAAAATAGAATTATGATCCTCCACCACTGTAACAGCACTAGATGCCTGTCCAACAGTCTCCCTTTGGCCACTCAAGTGATCCAGTTCCTCCTGGTATTCATTAGTATTAGATTCCATCACAAGAAGCATAATTGCTTCATCTCCTATAGGGTTACTTTCATCATTAACCAAGGAATTTACAACCTCCTTCTTCTGCAATAATTCATCTTTATCTCTATCTGAAAGACATTTCTTCTCATGCCTTAATTGGAAACTTTCATATTTACTTAATACAACACCAAAAGATGGATTGTCTTCCGCACAACCTTCCTCCTATTGTTCCAAGTCTACTATGAGACTCGAAAAGTCCTCAATAGTCTTCTTTTCGGCTTCCTCAAGCATAACATGTGTTTGCTTGATGTCCTCCTTTTCCTCTTTTTGTTCTTGGCATTCATCATAAGACAAGCCTTCCCTGCTTTCATCTTTTGTTGCATGTTGAAGTGAAACACTTTCTATGAACTATGCATGTGTACTTGAATGAGACCCAAATGTCCCATCTTCATTCTTTTCATCTGCAAACATACAAAAAATATCAGTTTTAAAACCATGAGACCTCTTGGCCTCACTTGAAGTTTCAACCTTCAAGTCTTCTCCTTGATACTCACTTGCTTTGAGTATCTGCTCCTCCCACCGAGAATTCATCGGTTTCTCTTTCATCTTCTTCTGTGGCTTATTCCACCTCAATTTCTTCCTCATGATCCATCCACACCTCTGGTATTCATCATGGACCAGAGCTTCACAAGTTGCTACACACAAGGATTTATATTCTACTTCAGTAGAATACAAAGATACAGTAGGCTTTTTACTGCTCCATGAAACAACCCCAGATCCAATGTTGAACGCATATGCAGTGGTTGATCTTTGATCATCCAGATTGCCAACCCAATCAGAATCTGAATAACTTTATAGTCCACTTTCGAATATAAAGTGGACTATAAAGTTTATTAAAGTGGGTAAGAAATTGTGAGGTGGATGTTTAAAAGTGGGGGTTATGATTTAAACGTGCATGCATGATTTAAGTTGAGAATATAGTAGAGTTGGATCAGTGGATCTGAAGGTAGAGCGACGGACTCCTCAGCATAGGAGAAAAATCAATGGAAAGTGGCATATCCTTGGTGATTCACTTGCAGAGACTAAATTACAGCGATGGAAAATCCGCTTGCGGAGACCTACCTCAACGAAGACAACAAGTTAGATGGCTCGAATTTAATTAACTAGAAATTCAAGATGCAAATGCTCATGGAAGGCTATGGTGTTTGGAACATTGTGAAGGGAACTGAACTGAAACTTGATGCGGTTGCAGGTGCGACAGCAGCACAAATCCAAGATTGGGAGAAGCGCGAAAACAAGGAAAAGGTATTGTTACACATGTCTGTTAAAGATAGCATAATTCCACATATTAGAGAAGCTACAACTTCTGTTGCAACATGGACAACGCTTAAATCATTGTATGAAATTAGCAACACAAATCACATTTTGTTCCTGAAAACTAAATTGCTAGGCATTAAGATGGATGGAAATGAATCTATTAGTTCATTTTTGGGTCGTATTAAAGAGGTGAAAGACAAGCTAGTAAATATAGGGGAAATTGTTTCCAACACTGATATGGTCACTATTACCTTAAATGGTATGCTAGAAGATTATCATATGTTCATAATAGGTCTCGCAACAAGGGAGAAACCTCCTATGTTTGAAGAATTGACAGGTATTTTGTTGCAAGAGGAAGAGAGGCGCGGGAATCTGAAGCCTCAGAGTAAAGATTTGACATTGTGGTCAAATAATAGATCTGTAAGAGGGAGATCAGGAGTAAGAGGCAGAGAAGGCAGTTCATGGTAGAGAGGTGGTTCATGGTAGAGAGACAGTTCATCGCAGAGAAGACAATGTCCAAATCAAGGTATGCAATCTGATAGGAATGAGTCAAAGATTTGTTTTTATTGTGGTCGACCTGGACATATTGTTAAAGACTGTCATAAGAAGAAAAGTGATGAGGCTAGAAATAAACCTAGAACACATTCAGGTCATTATGCAGAAAAATCTTCAAATCAAGATCTCAGATCATTTATTGCTAATGATGATATTGATGAACCCCCAAATTTTGACTCATGGGATCTTAGGTTGTTTGTGTCTAACGCTGATTTATCTGCTGAAATGGATGATTCTGATGCCTAGTTTTTGGATTCTGGAGCATCAATACATATGACTTGTAATAAAAATTGGTATGCTAATTTTAAAGAAACGCAGAATGGTGCCAGCATATATCTTGGAGATGAGCACACTCATCAGATCAAGGGATATAGAGACATTCCTGTGACATTGCCAAATGGTACTGTTCATCACATTCGTAATGTGGTGTATGTGCCAGGAATAAAGAAAAATTTGATCTCTGTGTCCACCATTACAGATCAGAAATTGAAGTTTAAATTCTTCAAGAATTATTTCATAGTGCAGGATCTGCTAGACCACTTTCAAACTATTGCAACGGGAGTCAAAGAAGGAGGTCTATACAAACTTGATGTTACCAGCAAATCACATCATGCACTGACTTCTGCAACTATGCCAATAAAGATTCTTTGGCATCAAAGGTATGGACACATCAATCATCCTGATTTATTGTTATTACAGAAAAAGAATATGGTTGAAGGACTTCCCATGTTAAAGATTGAGAAGGTTGCTTGTGATGGATATGCATTAGGAAAGATGCACAGAGATGAATTCCCCTCTAATCCTAATAAGAAAAAGAGAGATGTGTTAGATCTTGTCCATACTGATGTTTGTGGGCCTATGCAGACTAGGTCTTTAAGAGGTGCATTTTACTTTATGTTATTTATTGATGATTGCAGGAGATACACATGGGTTTACTTCCTTAGACGAAAAAATGATTTTTTCGAGTACTTTAAGGAATTCAGAACCATGGTGGAAAAAAAGACAGGAAAACCCATCAAAATCCTCCGTTCATATCAAGGGGGAGAGTATAAATCAGGGGACTTCAACAAATATTGCAAAGATAATGGAATAGTACAACAGTTTATAGTACCTCACACTCCATAGCAAAACAGAGTCACTGAAAGGAAAAACAGAAATCTGGTAGAGTGTGCATGGAGTATGATGAAAGGTAAGAATATCTCAAATGCATTTTGGGCTGAAGCCATAAATATTGCAGTTTATTTAAAGAATAGAAGTCCAACAAGGTGTCTTGATAATGCTACTCCTTTCGAAGCCTTGAATGGTTCCAAACCTGCAATTCATAATTTGAAAGTATTTGGGTGTAAGGATTTTTCTCATATTCCAAAGGAGAATAGGAAGAAATTGGATGCTAAATCCATTAAATGTATTTTCATTGGGTACTGTTCCGAATTTAAAGCATACAAACTGTTTGATTCTGCTACTCACAAAGTATTTGCAAGTAGAGATGTACTTTTCCATGAGCAGGAAGCAAGAAATCATGACGACAACAGTCATGAGGAATGGCAAAGACTTCTTGATGAAGGAGTTAAAGAAGAGCAGTAGCAGCAACCCACACAGCAACAGCCATCCCCGCATCGACAGCAGCAACAACAACAAGAAGGACTCAGTGATATGGACAATTCATGTAGTCACAGTTCACCTAGAGGTGAAGACAAATCTTCATAAAGTGGGGAGGAAGATAATCAGTTGAGAAGATCTTCAAGACAAATTCAGCTTCCTGAGAGGTATAAAGACTATGCCCTAATGAGTATCATTTCAAATGTCATAGAACCCATGAGTTTTGATGAAGCTAATGAACATGATGAATGGCGAAATGCAATGGAGGAAGAATATGAATCTATAATGAAAAACAATA
>ML783867.1:592046-604356 GCA_009831015.1 Picea engelmannii | reverse complement strand
TTAGCCTTCTTATCTAGCTTACTCATGTTTTCCTTTGGAGCATAAACATAGGCCTCATAGCCAAATACCTTGAGATATGTGAGGGAAGGTTTCTTACCATTCCATACCTCTTTTGGAATCTTTTCATCCAGTGCTGACTAGGGTAATATGTTGAACAGGTAACATGTAGTACCCACTGCCTCTACCTAGAATTCTTTCCCTAACCCAACACCACTGAGCATGCACCTTTATTTTTCCATCAACGTCATGTTCATCCTTTCTGCAACTCCATTCTGTTGAGATGTATATGGAGTAGTATTCTACCTTGATATACTGCACTTCTTACAGAATTCTTCAAATTCATTCCCACAGAACTCTCCACCATTATCTGTCCTTATCACCTTAATTCTTTTCTTTGTTTGATTCTCAACAAGATCCTTAAACTTTTTAAACCTGTCAAAGACTTCAGATTTCTTCCCAAGAAAATATATCCAAGTATTCCTTGAGAATTCATCTATAAATGAGACATAATACACAAATTTTCCTAATGATGGAACCGACATAGGTCCACACACATCACTATGAACTAGCTATACAATTCCTTCTTCCCTTGTTGCACCAGAGGGGAATCTTACCCAATTTTTCTTCCCATATACAAAATGTTCACATAAATCAAAATTCAGAGAGAAGTTAGACATACCTTCAACCATACCTTTACTGTATAGTAGTGGAAGACCCTTCTCTCCGATATGCCCCAGTCTTTGATGCCACAACATAACCTTTTCTCTAGAGACTGTAGGAGTTTTTTCTTCTTCAACTCCAATATCAGGAACAATGGAACTATTACACCCATCACTAATAGTGCTTCTTTGTAGCTTATATAGAGTTCCAAGTCGAACTCCCTTGAACAACACCATTGTTCCTCAAACCATCCTGCATGTTTCATTTTCAAAGATCTATTGGCAACAACATATTTGTAATAATGAAAGTTAGCTCGAGGACAAGCCAAGTAATAGTGGTGGGGGCTTGTTGGCACCCAAAGTTTTGGATTAATCTCGTGCATGTGCACAAACAAAATTCTGCATGTTCATTCCAAGTTTTGTGCACACCCAAGCAGCTATGCAAGGGGTGCACACTAGACTGAGTTTTGATATCGTACGCCAAGCCTGAAGTCTACCAAGTGTGTGTCGATCTGTGTTTTGTCAATTGCATCGGAAGTCAAAAAGACGCACACCATAATCAAGAAAGGAATCATCAAGAAATCTCCATTAATGATTATTGTCATCAACATAATGGAATGTGGAGCAGACAAAGGATGATTTGGGAAGGCAGTTAAGATTGCCTTGATCAGAAAGGCTATGTGGAGCATTGGCATGCGACAAAAGCGTGCAAAGAAATTTTCCATAGAGCGAGTGGAGACAAACTGAAAGAGATAGAGCTCTAAAGGAGAGATGGATATAAAAAGTAGCAAGGACACAAAAGATAATGTTGATTTTGGTTGTGACTGATTCATTGAGTCATTGTTGTTGTCCATTGTTAAAGAGATCACTCTAAGCCTCTGTAAAAGTGCAATGATTTTGAGCATGAGTCTGAGTCTATAATAGGTCTAAAGGTATGAAAGAACACATATGGCGTAGTATATTGTATATCTGGAAACTTATCCAAAAAGACATAGACTATGTTGTTGTCGTATATGATTTTCTCAATGTATGCATGCGTTGTGATGGAATGATAATGATAATAAAGTCGGAGTGATTCTGATCCATTATGTGTCGCTAATGTGGTAATTGGATATGTGTGTGTATTTTTTTACTTGTTAATAGTAGTAAGTTGTTGGATATGAAATATATGAATGTTATCCGAGATGGATCTATGTATGTTTATCCCTTCATCCCCATCACAAGACTAGATAGGTTGAAATGGGTTAATGTACAAAATATCAACAAGCAAGCTCTAATATAAGGACGAGATTAATAGTGAATGACATGTACACTATAAGATTCTACACATAATTTATGGCCATGTGTTTTTTCATATGAATTTTGCACTAAGAACATTAAAAAAATGATCCCTAATTATTTTAGATGTTACACAATTTTTTTTTTTGATATTTTATTGAAAAAATTTTAATGGCAAAAAACTTTAAAATATATTGCTTCAAGTTCATCTCAAGCTAATCTTTTTTCATAAATTATTTATTTATTTATGAATTAACAAATTCATAAATTAAATGCTTATTTAAATTCAACATTAAATATATAAATTTTTAAAATAATATAATTCCTTAAAAAATATTCTAAGAATAATATTTGATTAGTATTGTCAATCTACTCATTTTATGCACTTTCATCGAGCAATCCTTAATATTATAATTTATCATGTAACAAACTTATCATATTGTAATTAAAATTTGGACCAAGTTTATGAAGGTTTTGAGCAACTTTTATTAAGGAGGGAGTTCTAAGCTAATAAGCTTAATTTGTCTAGTCATTTTGTTTTCCACCATGATCCATTCCGTTTATAAAAGAATTGAATACTTTCCATCTTAAAATAACACAAAACTCTTAAACACAACTATTTATGGTTATATGGTTAAAGCTCTCATCAACTACATGAAAGTATAACTTTTTATAAAAAAATTATTAAATTTAAAAAAAAAAAAATCTAAATAATAGTGAATAAATTAAATATTTTTAACAAATCTATTTTTTTCATTTATAAATCTATTTTTTTAGAAATGAATTTTTTTTTAAACATTATTAAAAAAAAAAAAAAGCTTTTCATATTTTTAAACTAATATATTTAATTAATTATTCAAAATTATTTAAAAACACATTTCACTCATTTTCAATGATTTTATTTTATTGAATTTGGATAGCCATCTGGCTAAAAATAAACACGTTTATATATGGATATGTATCCCTAAAATGCGTCATCTCAGACAAACTTTTATGCTTACTCAAAACAATGACTTGTTCACAATTCAAATAGTAAGGATAGGACTGACAAGTAGTGTGGAATGGAAATCCTTGATTGGAAGAATCTTTGTCGATATACATCTTGATTGGACCTATGGCGTTGTATGTGCGAGTGTCTCTTCCAGAGCTACGTATTCTCAATGTGTTTCTCAGTAGAGGTGATGTTGCCTGATCCATACTCACGGTGGAGAGATGTATCCATAATATTTCAATTTTCTCAATAGAAGTGATGATGTTGTATCAATAATCAATACTCACTACATTAATCAATACTCACTATAGTGGAGAGATGTATACATAATATTTCAATTTTGAAGAATTGATTCATCTTAAACTATAGTTATATTTCTTACTTAATACTCATAGTAGCATACAACTACTAACCAATGACACAAAGTCACTACCAGTGGAACACATTCACCACAGTAACATACAACTACTATACAGAGACATATAGTCTCCATAACAATCCAATCATATCATTTGATATCATCCTGTATCAATAATGTCATCAACTGCATCACCTCTAAACCGTACTAGAATGATGTGAATGCATCATATCTAAGTTGTACTGGCATGATCCAGAGTATCATCTACATCATTTGTAAGTTGTACTAGCATGATGCCAATGCATCATATCTAAGTTGTATGCAACCTCTAAGATATACTCGCATGATGTAGATCAGTGCATCACTGTGTCACCTCTAATATGTATGATCATCTCTAAGCCGTACTAGCATGACATATCTAGCATGATGCCAATGTATCATATCTAAGTTGTATGCCATATCTATGTTGTACTCACATGATCATATCTACCATGACACGAGCCCCCTGCATCATCTCTAAGTTGTATAACCATCTCTAAGTTGTACTAGCATGACATATCTAGCATGATGCCAATGCATCATATCTAAGTTATATACCACATCTAAGTTGTACTCGCATGACCTTATCTAGCATGATGCAGCTCACCAACATCGTCTATAAGTTGTACTAGCATGAACATAACTAGCATGATGTCAATACATCATATCTAAGATGTATGTCCACCTCTAAGTTGTACTAGCATGATGCTCTTTAGGCCAATGTATCAACAACTCCAACCATATGTGTCATATCTGATTTGTACTAGCATGATGCAAGCATTATATCTAAGCTGTATGACCATATCTAAGTTGTACTAGCATGATATATATCTGCACCTCATTGAAAGTCCATGATGCCACATATCAAATCTCCCTCCCAATCGAGGAAGTCATTTCCTCCCTTTCAACCAAGGGAGCGATCTCCACGAGCCCCAACTTGTCCCTCAAGTATGAAAACTTTATCGTGGACAAAGGATTTGTCAAAATATCTGCAATATGCTCATCAATGGAGATATACTGGAGAACCACTTCTCCCCTCTGGACTTTGTCACAGAGAAAATAGTAATTGATCTCAATGTACTTCAACATGTCATGGAACACTGGGTTTTGTGAGAGCTTCACACAGCTCTGGTTATCACAATATATCACGGTCAAATCCAATACGTAATCCAACAGTCTATAAACCAGCTTACGAAGCCACACTACTTCCGTACAAGCATCATAAGCTGCAATATACTTTGGTTCTGTAGTGTTAAGTGCAACAGATTTCTGTTTCCTGATAGCCCATGATATCATAGCAGATCCCATACTGAAACACACACCATAAGTACTCTTTCGGTCATCTTCACTCCCTGCCTAATCTGAATCAGTAAATCCATGTAGTTGTACTTCATTGTTTGAGGCATATCTCAAACCATATGTTATCGTTGCACAAAGATATCTCAAGATATGCTTTGCAGCTATCCAATGCTCTTGTCTAGGTTCTCGCTAGAGCTGGCTCAACATTTTTACAACAATGCAAATGTCTGGCCTAGTATTCGCCAAATACATCAAGGATCCAATCAATTGTCGGTTCATGGACGAGTCTATTGGATCAGAATCAGAGTCTCTCAACTTCCTTAAATCTGTTACCATGGGAGTTGCAATAGATTTGCAATCCATCATCCCAAACTTCCGAAGGATCTTTACAACATACTTCCCTTGTCCTAGGAAGACTTCACCATGTTTCTGTCATACTTCTAGTCCCAAGCAATAGTGGATGAGACCAAGATTCTTCATATCAAATTATGAGGCTAGCTCCTTCTTACACTGAATAATGAGAGGATGTGCACGTGTTAGGAACAAATCATCAACATATAACAGTAGAATCACAAGTGCATTATTCACAACTTTGTATTAGAGATTTGGATTGGCATGACTCTTGGAAAATCCAAGTCTCGTCAAATCGCTATCAATGCATGCATACCAAGATATTGGAGCTTGATTGAGTCCATACAAGGCCTTCTTCAATCTGCATACATGGGTTTCTCTTGGGTGTACCTCAAAACCTTGTGGTTGCTCTATATATACCTCTTCTTCAATTACTCCATTGAGAAAATTGGTCTTTACATCCATCTGATGTAAAATACAACCCATGGAAACTGCTAGAGATATGATGGTTCTAATAGATGTATATCTAGAAACTAGAGAAAACGTCTCATCATAATCTTCTCCCTCCTGCTGAGAGAATCCTCTAGCCATAAATCTTTCCTTGTATTTGTACATACTTCCATATACAACATGCTTTATCTTATAAACCCACTTTGAAGTGACTACAAACTTTTCTTTAGGTCTAGCCACAACTTACCATACATCATTTTTCATAATAGATTGGTATTCCTCCATCATGGCCTCCTTCCATTCTTTCTGCTTGACTTCTTCCTCAAAGGTGAAAGGTTCTGCATTAACAAGATTTGTCATGAGTGTCGCATAACTGGAAAATATTTTTCGTTTCTTTCTTTGTCTGAAGGTGTCGCTGGGAGATTTACGATTTTCTTCTTCTTGCAAGGTGGATTCAAGCCATGTTGGTCTCTTTCTAGTCTTAGGTGCAATAACTGGTTCCACTTGTTCATGTGGTGGTTCTTTTTCTTCACTGGTGTGTTCTGGAGAACATGTACTTTCTTCTTTTGTATCTTCAAGTTCTTCTTCTTCCTTGGAGTCTATGGAATCTTCTATAGACTTCTTAAATCCAATACTTTCATCAAAAATTACATCTCTGTTGATTTCAACCTTCTACTGATCTGGAACATAAATTCTATATGCTTTTGATGATTCACTATATCCAACAAATATACCTTTCTTTCTTGAAGGTTCCAACTTATTTCTTTTATCCTTGGGAACATGAATATAGACGAGTCATCCAAATATTCCCAAGTGTTCAACACTTGGCTTCTTTTTGGAGAAGGATTCTTTTGGAGTCATGTTCTTCAATATTCTATGTGGAATTCTATTCTGAATATAAATAGCTACCATGGTTGCTTCTCCCCATAGGAACATAGATAAATTCTAATCATTCATCATTCCCTTGATTGATTCTTCAATAGTTCTATTATTTCTTTCATCCACACCATTTTGTTAAGGATTGTGAGGGACAATGAGCTCCCTCCTAATCCCAACTTCTTTACAAAAGCAATGAGCTCATTGGAGGTGTATTCTCCTCCATTATCCGAACTTATTATCTTGATCTTCTTATATGTTAGGTTCTCTACTTCAGCCTTGAATTCTTGGAATTTGCTAAATACTTCATCCTTAGTCTTTAACAGATACAACCAGGTCTTTCCTGAGAAATCATCTATGAACGTCACATAGTAAAGAGAGCCTCCTAGAGACTTCACTGGCATAGGACCAGATACATCTGAGTGTATTGGGTCTAATATCTCTTTGGATCTATTCTCACTACTTGGGAATGGTTTCTTAATATTTTTCCCAAGTGCACATCCTCTGCAAACTCCTTCATGCACATATTGTAACTTTGGTATGCATACATCCATCTATTTTAGATATGGCAAAGCTTGATAGTGAAGGTGACCATACCTTCTATGCCATAAGTCACTAGGGTTGATTTCATCATGTACACGAGCTTAAGTATTCCGTCCTAGGAGTTTATACAATCTTCCTTCACGAATTCCAATGACTCTAGAGTCTTCTATCTTTGAATCTTTAGACCATACAAGAACTTTTCCATCTACAAAAGCTACTCTATCTCCTTTCGCTTCCAGACAAGAAATAGATACTAGATTCTTTTTCAAACTAGGAACATATAAAACATTACTAAGATGAATAGAGTTACTTGATTCCATCTTGATGGTAGCTTGTCCAATTCCCTCGACTGCATAAGAGTGCTTGTCTCCAAGCTCCACTTTATGAGGTGTATCATTTTTATTCATTCTTGATAAATTCTTACGGTCACCTGTCATATGCCTTGAAGCTCCACTATAGATTAGCCACATGTCATCTTCAATGGTTCCAGTAAAACATGAATAATAGAAGAAATATGTTTTATCATACTTTGCCTTCTTTGAAGGTTCTTCCTCATTGGCAACTGATGTGTGATGTCTCTCTTTTCTCTTCTTTGTTAGTTTAGGGCAATTTCTTTTGTAGAGGCCATAATTGTAGTGTCCCCAAGGCCGAGCCCCATTGTAAACCATGTTTTGAAGGAATTGTAATTATGTTTTATAGGTTGGTCAGCCAAGTTTGTATAAGCTGGAGGCTTATGTGTTGTCAGGCCAGGGAGCCTGAGTGTTGAAGGCCAGGAGCCTGTTGTTGTATATGTAATCACACAGAACAATTAATAAAACATAAACACCGCCATGTGTAGACCGACCACGATGAATGAGTGAAGGGGGACTAAGCATCCATAAGGTGGGCAAGGAATTAGGGGCTGAAGGTGGGAAAAAGGGGCTAAGTGTTGAGCCCAGGGGATAAGCCTAGGGGGCTTAAGCCTGGGAATAATATTTTAATATTATTCCAAAAAGACATGTGCAGTTGTGTTTTATCCTAAGTGTTGGCAAGGAGGACGTACAAGGGTGATGCGTGCTGGTGGAATGCATGTAGTGCCATGGGTGACAAGTGTCGACCCTAATGCATGCAAATAAAACAGACGAGGTAAGCCGTGAAGGCTCTCGCTCCTCCATTCCACCCGATAGTCCGAACATGAACGGTCTGACCTCTGCAAGAGTACCCTGGTACAACCCTGAAAGCCGAAAAGCCTGTGTTGATTTCGGAGATAGCCGGTACATCCTTTGTCTGAACAGTTGGAGCCTGTGCGTGGGATCTCTGCACACCTCATGCAATCCCGAAACCAAAACCGTGAAGACTATCCCGTGTTTGCTGAACCAGTTTGGGAACAGTTGGAGCATGTGTGTGGGATCTCTGCACACCTCGTGCAATCCCGAAACCAAAACCGTGAAGACTATCCTGTGTCTGTTTTCCCAATTGGCTGTTGTGGCCACGCAGCGCTGGGCTGTGCGGGGCTTACTGGCTAGTGTAAGTCTGTGTCGAACCTGTGTGTAACCTCTCTCCAAGTGAGGGAGGTGATTGTTGTTGGAAGAGGCAGGTTGTCAGGCCTGTGAGCAACTCTTTCCAGGAGAGAAAGTTTGCTGGGAAGTGGTTTCTTCCAGAGAGTGTCCAACACCAGCTTTGGGCTCTGAGACTTCCTGATCCGACCTGTTGCCGAGACCCAGAGAGGGAGGTGTAGCACCGATGGACTGTGCTTGTGAAGGTGTATACTCCCAGGCGGAACAGGCATATGGGGAATGAGAGTCTGGTAGTAGTGGGCGTAAGATGGCATCCCGGGAAGAATCTTTCCAGATTCTAAGTGTTGTTTTCCCTGTAACCTCAGCCTAGCTAGGATTCCTTGCCTTGGGGTGGAGCTTAGTCCCAGCTCGGGGGTGATCCACTACTGAGCTGATGAGCAGTGTGGTCTAAGGCTGGGAGGTTCGTGGAAGGCTTGCACTTGGTTGGTGGAATCTACCATTGATAAAGATAAGTATCTATTTATGTTTTACTCATAGATTGCATGACTCTATTGCTTATGTTATCATGATTTCCGCTATGTATATGATTTAGTATGAAATGCTATGGTTTGTAAATTATAGCAGTGAATAATATGTGTACTCTGAGCTTAAATGTGTTTAATTTCTTAAATGCATGTGAATTGAATAACACTTGTATAGAGTGGTGTTAAAGTTTCCTTTTTAGAGCGATTAAACATAGTATCAGAGTGGAGCAGCGGGTGCACTACAGTTTGGTATCAGAAAAGGTGTGCTACAGTTTGGTATCAGAGCCAAGGTTTCGACACTGAGCCTAGATGGGCCAGTGGAGCGGTCTTTGGACCGAGAATGCGAGGGGAAATTGGGTCTGGAAGGCCAATTTCGGACCCTGGTTTACTCCAAAATGTTAAGGAGTTACTTGACACGTTTTTAAAAGCTCAGGAGGTATAGCGACATTATGAAACCGCGACCATTGTGGTATGAGTCCACAGGGAGAGAGGACTCCACACCAGTGGTGTGGAAGCTCCAAGATCTGTTCGGGAGGGAAGGCGAACCCTTGTGAGCCGTCAGATCTTGAGCAAATTACCCGACAGTCGTCGGATCGGTAGAGAGTTGCACGGAGTTTTAAAGCTTCGTGAATAGGAGGGTGAAAGTCCCGAAAGGAGTTGGCTTATCGGGATATCGGTGTTCGGGATATCAGAGTTCTTGAGGTCGAGAAGGTCGGGACATTTCAAATTCCGAAATAGCGAGAGGAAATCTGAGCCATCCGTATAAGGAAGGACGTGTGTCACGCGATCGTCCAATTCGAAGATCCAGACACCCGGACTCACATAGGTGAGTGTTTTTGACCTTGTACCAGGCGAAGTCCCGAGATTTGATCCTAGCCGTCCAACAGTTGGGACACGTGGCGGAGATCGAGCGACCCATCGGTATATCGGCTACCGGGGTTTTGAGTTGACATAGAACTTTTTCATCGAGGAATCGCAAGTTGCGAAATCCCGAGATTGGATCTGAGCCATCTGTCAGTTGGGACACATGGGCGATATTGGGAGCCCATCGGCATATCGGGGTTCGGCGTTTCGCGAATCCTGAAGAGAAGGCACCCGGAGCATTTGAAATCGCGAAATCGCGAAATAGCGAGAAGCGGCGAGGACCGTCCATTCTTGGGGACGCGTGGCCGAGATCGAGGCAGTCGGGAAAGTTCCAGAAGGAGAGTCATCCATCGGGAAATCGAGGTTCGTGGAATCGCGAATCCTGAGGACATATGTGTTTTGGCATTGGAAAGTATGAAACCTCGATAGGAGGTATGACTGTGGTCATATAAGGGGAGGTCATGTGAACCACGAGTCTAGCCCGGAGGGCTAACAGGAGTTAGAGCGCATCGACGTTTGGAAGCCCAAAACGTCGAAAGGATCTGCGCCGTAGATCTGAGAAAGATATGACCATTGGATTTTTCTAGGAATGGACGTGGACACATGGAGATGTACCACGTGCCAGTGGGTCGAGGAGACAGGCGAGAGTGGTGGGAGCCGATGACGTCGTTAAAAGTGACGTGGACCCTCCTGAACGTACCACATGCCACGGTGGTGAAGGGCGACAGCTGTGCTGTGGGCCCGGAGAATAAAGTAATTCACGATTTTGGGGACTCACGAGATAAGGGCATGGGAGCTCGACATTGAAACTCACGAAGTTTCGAAGTAGCGAGAACGAGAGGAGAAAAGTCAACATCGCTTCTCGGGGTTTCGTGAAAGGGAGGCACCGGGGTTGGATGCCACAACTCAAATTCCCGAGGATGGACTGGAAGTCTGACTTGGTTCAACTCATGCATAATTAAATTAATTTATCAACATAATCCATGCGTGGTATTTCTGTTATAAGCATATATCTATTATTTCTTATCAAAACTCTGCACAGACATTCTAATACTGTAATCGTTCATAATTTCGCAGTTCTATGAGCATATATGTCAGTATATGAATTTCAAGATGCAATATGTAAAACACTTATCAGAAATAACACCAGAAGTGAGTACAACTGCTGAGAGGGGTGCTTGTTTCCACCCAATCGTAGGCATAGTGACTCCCAACAGATTTACCACTAGCCACCCCCGAGCTGAGACCACGATGTTGTGAGACTGTGTCTCTCTGTTTTCCAGTGACTAGAAGAGAAGGTTGCAATCCTTCCTCTCTGCTATCACTCACTTTGCGTAATGCCCGAGTTCCCCTCACGTTTTCCCCCTCGAAATTGCTTCAACCTCATGCCTTATCCTCTTGCGAGGTTGCGTGTGGCGCGATTCCCCTCGCGCTGATTAGGCCTGACGACTCTATGGATGGGCAGTTCACCATCCCATCCCTCATTAAGCCATCCGCCTACCAGCCTGCGAGACATTAAATTCGAGGCCAGCGAGCCGCTTTTGGTTCTCCAGGCCAGTGGAGTCCAAATACGGTGTTAATTCTCGGTGGAAGTTAACACCACCTTTCCAGGTGCTTTCCACCGCCATCGTGGTCTCTTTTTCTGCACATCCCCTCTCAGCAGTCCTGCGATAATTCAAAATTTTATTCACATTCATTGACCTTTTCCTCAAGGTCCATTCACATCACATATTCACATTTATGAGTTTGCCATAGTTCTTGGCCAGTCCAGTTATATTTACAAGCTGGGGGAAACAGGGTGTTACAATTCCATCCCCCATAAAAAGGAACATTGTCCTCGATGTTCTTATCTACTAACATGAATGGTATGTACAGAAGTAAACAAAATAGGATATGCATGTCTCATGGCATCCTCCATTTCCCATGTAGCCTCATCTGGGCCAAAATGCTTCCACTGCACCTTAACCTGTGCAATGGTTCGGTTCGGGAGCGGGGTTTCTTTTCTGTCCAATATGCATTGGGGTTTTGGTAGAAATTCTCCCTCCGGTTCCACCTAGATCACAGACCAGTCAATTATATGATTAGCATCATGTACATATTTCTTCAATAATGAAACATGAAAAACATTATGTGCTTTTACGGTGGGAGGAAGTGCTAGCCGATAGGCTACAGGTTCCACTCTTTATAGAACCTCAAAGGGTCCACAGTACTGGGGTGCCAACTTGGCACAAGCTCCCATTCTCAAGGAACTCCTTCTGGGCTTAATCCTGAGATATACATGGTCTCCCATTTTGAACTCTCTTGGAGTTCTCTTTTGATCAGCATAACTTTTCTGTCGGTTTTGGGCGACCTTCAGATTTTGTTTTATCTGAGTCATTTGTTGTTCCATTTCTTTCAGCATGTCAGGTCCAAAAGAAATCCTATTTACAGGATTACTCTAGCTGATTGGAGTATTACACGGCCTACCGTAGAGGACCTCGAAGGGACTCATCTTTAAGGATGCTTGGTAGCCGTTGTTGTAGGCGAATTCTACCAATGGCAGGTAGTCTTCCCATTTTCTGGGTTGATGCATTACATGCATC
>ML783867.1:554738-566138 GCA_009831015.1 Picea engelmannii | reverse complement strand
GACGGAGCCTCAAAAGGCAATCCAGGGCAAGCTGGTGGAGGGGGTATTATCGAAAAGCCAACTGCCGAAGTTTTAATGAGGTATGCGATTGGCCTGGGCATTGCCTCCAACAACCTCGCCGAGGCAATGGCGCTCTGGCAGGGTCTGTGCCATGCTCAATCCATTGGCATCCGGGACTTAGTAATCATTGGGGACTCTAGACTGCTGATCCAAGCCATCGTGCTCTCAAAAAACACCAAAAACGCAAAGCTCAACAATCTCATAGACATAATCCGTTTGCTGTTACGGGGATTGCACTCGTATCAAATCTTTCACGTCCTCAGGGCGCTAAACAAAGAAGCCGATATAGAAGCCAACCGTGGAGTCGAGTTGGCTATAGGAAATACTCTGGCCAATGGAATCCTGGCCATGGTGGACCTCCCGTGAACTCTTCCATGCATAGCACTCACTCAAATTCGGGCGCACAAACAGGACAAGAAGGGATTGCGCCAGGCCTCTTGCAGATTCGCACGTTTGAGGGAATCCTCCAGCAGGCACTCAGTCGATTTCCCCATCTGCCAAAGGACAAAACCGGCCCCGCGCCCATACCCATCGGGGTCTGCACTGCAGGAATCATGATTACAGGAGATCGCCAAAGCTTATATTCGACCTCACCCCAAGCTTACAAGCATTTCCAGATTAAGCAAACCAAGAGCAGAAGAAGTGTTTCAGAAGCAGCGAAAATGGCAGCAAGCTCCAGTCGCCCCCTCACGGTAGAAGAACGCCTCACGCAGTTGGACGACAAGCTGGAGAAGTTAAAGAACATGCTTCAGTTCCAGCTAGACTTCCTCGAGAACCTCGACTCAGAAGCTGGGAGGCGCATGGAACAGTTGGAGCAGGACCTCTCCTTTGTCAAAATCGGGTTTTCAGAGGAGTTAGATAAACTCCAGCAAGAACTGCAAAACCCCCAAGAGAGATTCACAGACCGAATTGGGGAGCTGGAGGACAAACTGTCCAAGATGAACCTCGAATGGGGCGAAAATTCTGAGAAGTAGCTCTTCTTCAGAGTAGAGATGCTCAAGTTTGAAAGGATCCTCAGCAACCTAGCGTTTTGTATAGAAGCTAGGGCTCTAAATAATGTTAGTCCAGGTTTCTGTTTGAGTTTGGAAATCATGGCAATCCAGAATTTTCAGTGTTGTAATCCAGTTTTGCAGGCAGCGGCTCTGTGCAGCCCTGCCCTCTGTAACAGATTTGTGGCTCTGCCATCTATAATATAAATCCTCTATACGTTATTGTCAAAAAAAAAAATAATGATTTTGATTTTTTTTTTAATAAAGACAAATAATAATTATAGCAAATTTATAGTGGTTTTATAGTAAATTGATAATTGTTGGGACACTCTAGCTAGTTCAATGATCCCATCTAGGTACACTCCATTTCCAAATTTATTTGGTAGAGACTAAACTGCCTTACAACCCTTGTTATAGTCTACTTTTACCATCTACACAGATAAACAATTACTTTTTTTTTCAATAGAAAATTAACTCATTATATTAGTGAAAATATAATAAACAAATACTAAATTGATTTGCTACAAATGTTGGTATGACTTGCAATGGATTATAATATGTACATTGGTGCACATATAACATATAAAAACACACCTATTTTTCAGCAATGGTTAAGCCTTTGAATTTAATGTTAGCTTTTCTTTCTCAGCTTTAGGGTATGCCAACTATTATTATTATTAGTATTTATTCATCGAATATCAATTTAATTAATTATGTTTGGTTATTCGACCAAATCCCATCATTTATGATAGCCAGGTCATTACATGCGATTTGAACGCTTTATGCTTTTTGTTTGTTAGACATGATTATTCATTTCTCGATCTTTTGAAAAATAATTAATTATCAAACTTGAAAATGATATACAAAAAATCTACAAATTTTAATTGATTGTGAATTACATATAACACTGTTTAAAAATAAAAATAAAAATTGATAACCACATGCCTGCCTTGTCCAGAAATAAAAATTTAAATAATTAAATGATATTAAATATAATTCAATGATATTGTTTGAAAACAATATAATTGGTCGGCACTAATCCCTACTTGGGCCCGCACTCCAGTCAAAACAAAACAGCGTTCAACATGAAAGCAGAAGAGTACATATACCTTGCACGACTACTCCACCAACCAGTGGATTTATAATATTGCCCTTCATAATCTGGCGAATACCGACCAAGAAGATAACTTCCAATTGACCACTTCACCCAAACAAGGCCGTGGACAGAACTATATATCTATCTCCCAAATACTTTTATACCCAAAACTCTTAATATTGTGTTGCCCGATACAATACAGACTACTTCCAAAAATATCATTGCACAAATTATAAGAGTCTTTGTCCCAGAACGGGAAAATTTTATAATTTGCAAATGCAAATACAAATCCGTGCAGTCCATGCCCAAAGCAATGGTAATAGCTGCCATTATGACGAATATTTTGTAGATAGGAAAAATTGTCTCGTCATAATTTTAAGTTTCTATATATAAATATTTTGTAGATAGTAAAAATTGTCTCTCATCTTTATTTATACAAAATATTTATATATTTATACTTGGTTCAATAATATTTTTTTATAATAATAATAATCTAATTTTAAGTTTACGACCACCAAATTAGACATCAAATTAATATATAAACTCTCTTGTTTAACTCCTCCTCACAATAATTTGACAACTAAAATCTACTAAGTAGATCATCTGAATGAAACTGAGTAGCTCTTCTATTCGGATTCCCAACTTCCACATTAAAAATATTTAAAGTCATTGAGAAGTTTGGCCATATGAAGTGTCGGTTCCACCATAATAGTTATAGGACCAAATGCGGACGAATTGGCCTCCACATTACGGAAATTTGAAAATTCGATTGATGGGCGAATTATTTGGTTTGATTCGATTCGCCATTGGCCTACACAATACGGAAATTTGAGCCCTTCCTATCGTACTGAGCATCCCAGTACTTGCCTCGATCCGTTGGGGCGACAAACAAGGTGTTTATGCTTCGATCGAGTCAAGGTTTTGTTGAAAAATCGATTGATGGGTGAATTATTTGGTTTGATTCGATTCGTTTTGTTAGGATCTCAATTGATATATTTTATGCAAGTCTAATTTGGATAGCCATCTGGCTAAAAATAAACACGTTTATATATGGATATGTATCCCTAAAATGCGTCATCTCAGCCAAACTTTTATGCTTACTCAAAACAATGACTTGTTCACAATTCAAATAGTAAGGATAGGACTGACAAGTAGTGTGGAATGGAAATCCTTGATTCGAAGAATCTTTGTCGATATACATCTTGATTGGACCTATGGCCTTGTATGTGCGAGTGTCTCTTCCAGAGCTACGTATTCTCAATGTGTTTCTCAGTAGAGGTGATGCTGCCTGATCCATACTCACGGTGGAGAGATGTATCCATAATATTTCAATTTTCTCAATATAAGTGATGATGCCGTATCAATACTCAACACTCACTACAGTGGAGAGATTATACATAATATTTCAATTTTGAAGAATTGATTCATCTTAAACTATAGTTATGTTTCTTACTTAATACTCCTAGTAGCATACAACTACTAACCAGTAACACAAAGTCACTACCAGTGGAACACATTCACCATAGTAGCATACAACTACTGTACATAGACATATAGTCTCCATAACAATCAAATCATATCATCCTGTATCAATAATGTCATCAATTGCATCACCTCTAAACCGTACTAGAATGATGTGAATGCATCGTATCTAAGTTGTACATGCATGATCCAGAGTATCATCTACATCATCTCTAAGTTGTACTAGCATGATGTCAATGCATCATATCTAAGTTGTATGCAACCTCTAAGATATACTCGCATGATGTAGATCAGTGCATCACTGTGTCACCTCTAATATGTATGATCATCTCTAAGCCGTACTAGCATGACATATCTAGCATGATGCCAATGTATCATATCTAAGTTGTATGCCATATCTATGTTGTACTCACATGATCATATCTACCATGACACGAGCCCCCTGCATCATCTCTAAGTTGTATAACCATCTCTAAGTTGTACTAGCATGACATATCTAGCATGATGCCAATGCATCATATCTAAGTTATATACCACATCTAAGTTGTACTCGCATGACCTTATCTAGCATGATGCAGCTCACCAACATCGTCTATAAGTTGTACTAGCATGAACATAACTAGCATGATGTCAATACATCATATCTAAGATGTATGTCCACCTCTAAGTTGTAC
Organism: Picea engelmannii; assembly: GCA_009831015.1. Lineage (NCBI taxonomy): Eukaryota > Viridiplantae > Streptophyta > Pinopsida > Pinales > Pinaceae > Picea > Picea engelmannii. Next base: position 561,837 of record ML783867.1, on the reverse strand, counting down.
TAGCATGATGCTCTTTAGGCCAATGTATCAACAACTCCAACCATATGTGTCATATCTGATTTGTACTAGCATGATGCAAGCATTATATCTAAGCTGTATGACCATATCTAAGTTGTACTAGCATGATATATATCTGCACCTCATTGAAAGTCCATGATGCCACATATCAAATCTCCCTCCCAATCGAGGAAGTCATTTCCTCCCTTTCAACCAAGGGAGCGATCTCCACGAGCCCCAACTTGTCCCTCAAGTATGAAAACTTTATCGTGGACAAAGGATTTGTCAAAATATCTGCAATATGCTCATCAATGGAGATATACTGGAGAACCACTTCTCCCCTCTGGACTTTGTCACAGAGAAAATAGTAATTGATCTCAATGTACTTCAACATGTCATGGAACACTGGGTTTTGTGAGAGCTTCACACAGCTCTGGTTATCACAATATATCACGGTCAAATCCAATACGTAATCCAACAGTCTATAAACCAGCTTACGAAGCCACACTACTTCCGTACAAGCATCATAAGCTGCAATATACTTTGGTTCTGTAGTGTTAAGTGCAACAGATTTCTGTTTCCTGATAGCCCATGATATCATAGCAGATCCCATACTGAAACACACACCATAAGTACTCTTTCGGTCATCTTCACTCCCTGCCTAATCTGAATCAGTAAATCCATGTAGTTGTACTTCATTGTTTGAGGCATATCTCAAACCATATGTTATCGTTGCACAAAGATATCTCAAGATATGCTTTGCAGCTATCCAATGCTCTTGTCTAGGTTCTCGCTAGAGCTGGCTCAACATTTTTACAACAATGCAAATGTCTGGCCTAGTATTCGCCAAATACATCAAGGATCCAATCAATTGTCGGTTCATGGACGAGTCTATTGGATCAGAATCAGAGTCTCTCAACTTCCTTAAATCTGTTACCATGGGAGTTGCAATAGATTTGCAATCCATCATCCCAAACTTCCGAAGGATCTTTACAACATACTTCCCTTGTCCTAGGAAGACTTCACCATGTTTCTGTCATACTTCTAGTCCCAAGCAATAGTGGATGAGACCAAGATTCTTCATATCAAATTATGAGGCTAGCTCCTTCTTACACTGAATAATGAGAGGATGTGCACGTGTTAGGAACAAATCATCAACATATAACAGTAGAATCACAAGTGCATTATTCACAACTTTGTATTAGAGATTTGGATTGGCATGACTCTTGGAAAATCCAAGTCTCGTCAAATCGCTATCAATGCATGCATACCAAGATATTGGAGCTTGATTGAGTCCATACAAGGCCTTCTTCAATCTGCATACATGGGTTTCTCTTGGGTGTACCTCAAAACCTTGTGGTTGCTCTATATATACCTCTTCTTCAATTACTCCATTGAGAAAATTGGTCTTTACATCCATCTGATGTAAAATACAACCCATGGAAACTGCTAGAGATATGATGGTTCTAATAGATGTATATCTAGAAACTAGAGAAAACGTCTCATCATAATCTTCTCCCTCCTGCTGAGAGAATCCTCTAGCCATAAATCTTTCCTTGTATTTGTACATACTTCCATATACAACATGCTTTATCTTATAAACCCACTTTGAAGTGACTACAAACTTTTCTTTAGGTCTAGCCACAACTTACCATACATCATTTTTCATAATAGATTGGTATTCCTCCATCATGGCCTCCTTCCATTCTTTCTGCTTGACTTCTTCCTCAAAGGTGAAAGGTTCTGCATTAACAAGATTTGTCATGAGTGTCGCATAACTGGAAAATATTTTTCGTTTCTTTCTTTGTCTGAAGGTGTCGCTGGGAGATTTACGATTTTCTTCTTCTTGCAAGGTGGATTCAAGCCATGTTGGTCTCTTTCTAGTCTTAGGTGCAATAACTGGTTCCACTTGTTCATGTGGTGGTTCTTTTTCTTCACTGGTGTGTTCTGGAGAACATGTACTTTCTTCTTTTGTATCTTCAAGTTCTTCTTCTTCCTTGGAGTCTATGGAATCTTCTATAGACTTCTTAAATCCAATACTTTCATCAAAAATTACATCTCTGTTGATTTCAACCTTCTACTGATCTGGAACATAAATTCTATATGCTTTTGATGATTCACTATATCCAACAAATATACCTTTCTTTCTTGAAGGTTCCAACTTATTTCTTTTATCCTTGGGAACATGAATATAGACGAGTCATCCAAATATTCCCAAGTGTTCAACACTTGGCTTCTTTTTGGAGAAGGATTCTTTTGGAGTCATGTTCTTCAATATTCTATGTGGAATTCTATTCTGAATATAAATAGCTACCATGGTTGCTTCTCCCCATAGGAACATAGATAAATTCTAATCATTCATCATTCCCTTGATTGATTCTTCAATAGTTCTATTATTTCTTTCATCCACACCATTTTGTTAAGGATTGTGAGGGACAATGAGCTCCCTCCTAATCCCAACTTCTTTACAAAAGCAATGAGCTCATTGGAGGTGTATTCTCCTCCATTATCCGAACTTATTATCTTGATCTTCTTATATGTTAGGTTCTCTACTTCAGCCTTGAATTCTTGGAATTTGCTAAATACTTCATCCTTAGTCTTTAACAGATACAACCAGGTCTTTCCTGAGAAATCATCTATGAACGTCACATAGTAAAGAGAGCCTCCTAGAGACTTCACTGGCATAGGACCAGATACATCTGAGTGTATTAGGTCTAATATCTCTTTGGATCTATTCTCACTACTTGGGAATGGTTTCTTAATATTTTTCCCAAGTGCACATCCTCTACAAACTCCTTCATGCACATATTGTAACTTTGGTATGCATACATCCATCTATTTTAGATATGGCAAAGCTTGATAGTGAAGGTGACCATACCTTCTATGCCATAAGTCACTAGGGTTGATTTCATCATGTACAAGAGCTTAAGTATTCCGTCCTAGGAGTTTATACAATATTCCTTCACGAATTCCAATGACTCTAGAGTCTTCTATCTTTGAATCTTTAGACCATACAAGAACTTTTCCATCTACAAAAGCTACTCTATCTCCTTTCGCTTCCAGACAAGAAATAGATACTAGATTCTTTTTCAAACTAAGAACATATAAAACATTACTAAGATGAATAGAGTTACTTGATTCCATCTTGATGGTAGCTTGTCCAATTCCCTCGACTGCATAAGAGTTCTTGTCTCCAAGCTCCACTTTATGAGGTGTATCATTTTTATTCATTCTTGATAAATTCTTACGGTCACCTGTCATATGCCTTGAAGCTCCACTATAGATTAGCCACATGTCATCTTCAATAGTTCCAGTAAAACATGAATAATAGAAGAAATATTTTTCATCATACTTTGCCTTCTTTGAAGGTTCTTCCTCATTGGCAACTGATGTGTGATGTCTCTCTTTTCTCTTCTTTGTTAGTTTAGGACAATTTCTTTTGTAGTGGCCATAATTGTAGTGTCCCCAAGGCCGAGCCCCGTTGTAAACCATGTTTTGAAGGAATTGTAATTATGTTTTATAGGTTGGTGAGCCAAGTTTGTATAAGCTGGAGGCTTATGTGTTGTCAGGCTAGGGAGCCTGAGTGTTGAAGGCCAGGAGCCTGCTGTTGTATATGTAATCACGCAGAACAATTAATAAAACATAAACACCACCATGTACAGACCGACCACGATGAATGAGTGAAGGGGGACTAAGCATCCATAAGGTGGGCAAGGAATTAGGGGCTGAAGGTGGGAAAAAGGGGCTAAGTGTTGAGCCTAGGGGCTAAGCCTAGGGGGCTTAAGCCTGGGAATAATATTTTAATATTATTCCAAAAAGACATGTGCAGTTGTGTTTTATCCTAAGTGTTGGCAAGGAGGACGTACAAGGGTGATGCGTGCTAGTGGAATGCATGTAGTGCCACGGGTGACAAGTGTCGACCCTAATGCATGCAAATAAAACAAACGAGGTAAGCCGTGAAGGCTCTCGCTCCTCCATTCCTCCCGACCGTCCGAAAATGAAAGGTCTGACCTCTGCAAGAATACCCTGGTACAACCCTGAAAGCCGAAAAGCCTGTGTTGATTTCGGAGATAGCCGATACATCCTTTGTCTGAACAGTTGGAGCCTGTGCGTGGGATCTCTGCACACCTCATGCAATCCCGAAACCAAAACCGTGAAGACTATCCCGTGTTTGTTGAACCAGTTTGGGAAGCCTGTGTCTGTTTTCCCAATTGGCTGTTGTGGCCATGCAGCGCTGGACTGTGCGGGTCTTACTGGCCAGTGTAAGTCTGTGTCGAACCTGTGTGTAACCTCTCTCCAAGTGAGGGAGGTGATTGTTGTTGGAAGAGGCAGGTTGTCAGGCCTGTGAGCAACTCTTTCCAGGAGAGAGAGTTTGCTGGGAAGTGGTTTCTTCCAGAGAGTGTCCAGCACCAGCTTCGGGCTCTGAGACTTCCTGATCCGGTCTGTTGCCGAGACCCAGAGAGGGAGGTGTAGCACCGATGGACTGTGCTTTTGAAGGTGTATACTCCCGGGCATAACGGGCATGTGGGGAATGAGAGTCTAGTAGTAGTGGGCGTAAGATGACATCCTGGGAAGAATCCTTCCAGATTCTAAGTGTTGTTTTCCCTGTAACCTCAGCCTAGCTAGGATTCCTTGCCTTGGGGTGGAGCTTAGTCCCAACTCGGGGGTGATCCACTGCTGAGTTGATGAGCAGTGTGGTCTAAGGCTGGGAGGTTCGTGGAAGGCTTGCACTTGGTTGGTAGAATCTACCATTGATAAAGATAAGTATCTTTTTATGTTTTACTCATAGATTGCATGACTCTATTGCTTATGTTATCATGATTTCCGCTGTGTATATGATTTAGTATGAAATGATATGGTTTGTAAATTATAGCAGTGAATAATATGTGTACTCTGATCTTGAATGTGTTTAATTGCGTAAATGCATGTGAATTGAATAACACCTGTATAGAGTGGTGTTAAAGTTTCCTTTTTAGAGCGATTAAACATAGTATCAGAGTGGCGCAGCGGGTGCACTACAGTTTGGTATCAGAAAATGTGTGCTACAGTTTGGTATCAGAGCCAAGGTTTCGACACTGAGCCTAGATGGGCCAGTGGATCGGTCTTTGGACCGAGAATGCGAGGGGAAATTGGGTCTGGAAGGCCAATTTCGGACCCTGGTTTACTCCAAAATGTCAAGGAGTTACTTGACACGTTTTTAAAATCTCAGGAGGTATATCGGCATTATGAAACCGCGACCATTGTGGTATGAGTCCACAGGGAGAGAGGACTCCACATCAGTGGTGTGGAAGCTCCAAGATCTGTTCGGGAGGGAAGGCAAACCCTTGTGAGCCGTCAGATCTTGAGAAAATTACCCGACAATCATCGGATCGGTAGAGATTTGCACGGAGTTTTAAAGCTTCGTGAACAGGAGGGTGAAAGTCCCGAAAGGAGTTGGCTTATCGGGATATCGGTGTTCGGGATATCAGAGTTCTTGAGGTCGAGAAGGTCGGGACATTTCAAATTCTGAAATATCGAGAGGAAATCTGAGCCGTCCGTATAAGGAAGGACGCGTGTCACGCGATCATCCAATTCGGAGATCCGGACACCCAGACTCACATAGGTGAGTGTTTTTGACCTTGTACCAGGCGAAGTCCCGAGATTTGATCCTAGCCGTCCAACAGTTGGGACACATGGCAGAGATCGAGCGAACCATTGATATATCGACTACCGGGGTTTTGAGTTGACATAGAACTTTTTCATCGAGGAATCGCAAGTTGCGAAATCCCGAGATTGGATATGAGCCATCCGTCAGTTGGGACACGTGGGCGAGATTGGAAGCCCATCGACATATCGGGGTTCGGCATTTCGCGAATCTTGAAGACAAGGCACCCGGAGCATTTGAAATCGCGAAATCGCGAAATAGCGAGAAGCGGCGAGGACCGTCCATTCTTGGGGACGCGTGGCCGAGATCGAGGCAGTCGGGAAAGTTCCAGAAGGAGAGTCATCCATCGGGAAATCGGGGTTCGTGGAATCGCGAATCCTGAGGACATATGTGTTTTGGCATTGGAAAGTCTGAAACCCCGATAGGAGGTATGACTGTGGTCATATAAGGGGAGGTCGTGTGAACCACGAGTCTAGCCCGGAGGGCTAACAGGAGTTAGGGTGCATCGGCGTTTGGAAGCCCAAAACATCGAAAGGATCTGTGCCGTAGATCTGAGAAAGATCTGACCGTTGGATTTTTCTAGGAATGGACGTGGACACATGGAGATGTACCACATGCCAGTGGGTCGAGGAGACAGGCGAGAGTGGTGGGACCCGATGACGTCGTTAAAAGTGATGTGGACCCTCCTGAACGTACCACATGCCACGGTGGTGAAGGGCGATAACTGTGTTGTGGGCCCGGAGAATAAAGTAATTCACGATTTCGGGGACTCACGAGATAAGGGCATGGGAGCTTGACATTGAAACTCGCAAAGTCGCGAAGTAGCGAGAACGAGAGGAGAAAAGTCAACATCGCTTCTCAGGGTTTCGTGAAAGGGAGGCACCGGGGTTGGATGCCACAACTCATGAAGGTGTGAATAGCGAAGGGTGCTAGCACTTAGACCTAGACTACGGTCATGCATAGCAGACGCTAGCGAGGAGGGAGCCATACTCGTGTCGCATCTCAGGTATCGACGGTTAGAGGAAACGAGTCGAGGGTCTTCGACTCACGAACTCGCGAGATCACGAGTTGAAAAAGGGTGACTCTGGTTATGAATATCTAATTGTGGGATCTTCGTGGATCGAAACCCAAAGTTTCGAAGCCCCGAAATCTCCGAAGACAGAAGAATCGTAGCGGATTTTAAGGACGGCAACTATGTTGTGGTCCCGGGGAATAAGGAAACAGAATTTTTGGAATTCGGGAATTGAAATGATAAAAGGTTGGGAGTCACTGCAAATGAACTCCCTGGTGCCGAAAACTCGAAGTCCCGGGTACTGAAAACCCGAAGGCCGAAAATCCCGAAATGCCGAAAACGAAAGTTTCGAAAACCCGAAAATTGCAGAGCCGAGCAGAGCTCGGAAAAGTCGTGAAATTGAAAGATTTTCTTAACATCGATTGTTATGAAAGATGAGGAATTGT
>ML783867.1:529908-548796 GCA_009831015.1 Picea engelmannii | reverse complement strand
CCATAATTAATCATGGGTTCTCTTACTCCACAAAGCGTCTTCCCGTGAGGGCTTTCACCATAAGGGGACCACTTTCGAGTTCATCCATATTTACTTCTTATCAACCATGAAAAAATAATAATGAGTCATATTTACATCAAACATTATTGGGTCCATTACCCAAAACTTTGTGCTACGGGTCTTTCTTCAAGGGTTGACATCAATGACAACCAACCTTAATCAACAAAAAACAAACAGCTCCGGAATCGAGCTATAGAGCTTGTAAAGGTCCAGTGGACCTGGTACGGTCCTGAGGACGCGACATGGGAGCATGTAGATGTTATGCGGGCAGAGTACCCGCATCTTTTTGAAGATTTTTGAAAAGCTTGCAGATGCTATGTAATGTTGCACTGAGGACAGTGCAAAAATAAGGGGAGGGGGATTGTAGTGTCCCCAAGGCCGAGCCCCGTTGTAAACCATGTTTTGAAGGAATTGTAATTATTTTTTATAGTCTGGTCAGCCAAGTTTGTATAAGATGGAGGCTTATGTGTTGTCAGGCCAGGGAGCCTGAGTGTTGAAGGCCAGGAGCCTGTTGTTGTATATGTAATCACGCAGAACAATTAATAAAACATAAACACCGCCATGTGCAGACCGACCACGATGAATGAGTGAAGGGGGACTAAGCATCCATAAGGTGGGCAAGGAATTAGGGGCTGAAGGTGGGAAAAAGGGTCTAAGTGTTGAGCCTAGGGGCTAAGCCTAGGGGGCTTAAGCCTGGGAATAATATTTTAATATTATTCCAAAAAGACATGTGCAGTTGTGTTTTATCCTAAGTGTTGGCAAGGGAGGACGTACAAGGGTGATGCGTGCTGGTGGAACGCATGCAGTGCCATGGGTGACAAGTGTCGACCCTAATGCATGCAAATAAAACATACGAGGTAAGCCGTGAAGGCTCTCGCTCCTCCATTCCACCCGACCGTCCGAACATGAACGATCTGACCTCTACAAGAATACCCTGGTACAACCCTGAAAGCCGAAAAGCCTGTGTTGATTTCGGAGATAGCCGGTACATCCTTTGTCTAAATAGTTGGAGCCTGTGCGTAGGATCTTTGCACACCTCGTGCAATCCCGAAACCAAAACTGTGAATACTATCCCGTGTTTGCTGAACCAGTTTGGGAAGCCTGTGTCTGTTTTACCAATTGGCTGTTGTGGCCAAGCAACGCTGGACTGTGCGGGGCTTACTGGCTAGTGTAAGTCTGTGTCGAACCTGTGTGTAACCTCTCTCCAGGTGAGGGAGGTGATTGTTGTTGGAAGAGGCAGGTTGTCAGGCCTGTGAGAAACTCTTTCCAGGAGAGAGAGTTTGCTGGGAAGTGGTTTCTTCCAGAGAGTGTCCAGCACCAGCTTTGGGCTCCGAGACTTCCTGATCCAGCCTATTACCGATACCCAGAGAGGGAGGTGTAGCACCGATGGACTGTGCTTTTGAAGGTGTATACTCCTGGGCAGAATAGGCATGTGGGGAATGAGAGTCTGGTAGTAGTGGGCGTAAGATGGCATCCTGGGAAGAATCCTTCCAGATTCTAAGTGTTGTTTTCCCTGTAACCTCAACCTAGCTAGGATTCCTTGCCTTGGGGTGGAGCTTAGTCCCATCTCGGGGGTGATCCACTGTTGAGCTGATGAGCAGTGTGGTCTAAGGCTGGGAGGTTCGTGGAAGGCCTGCACTTGGTTGGTGGAATCTACCATTGATAAAGATAAGTATCTGTTTATGTTTTACTCATAGATTGCATGACTCTATTGCTTATGTTATCATGATTTTCGCTGTGTATATGATTTAGTATGAAATGCTATGGTTTGTAAATTATAGCAGTGAATAATATGTGTACTCTGAGCTTGAATGTGTTTAATTTATTAAATGCATGTGAATTGAATAACACTTGTATAGAGTGGTGTTAAAGTTTCCTTTTTAGAGCGATTAAACATAGTATCAGAGTGGCGCAGCGGGTGCGCTACAGTTTGGTATCAGAAAAGGTGTGCTACAATAATCATGGCATTCAAAGCACTATACCTTTGACATATCTCTCTTGAACTTCTTTCTTGAATTAGATCTTTTCTTACCTCCATGTCTTTTGAACTTAGTTGCAAAGGATTGAGCATCTTCTTCCTTCTGAGGCTTTCCCTTGGAGTTTAACCTTGTCTCTTCTTGTGCAGAACAGGTCAAAAGTTATTCTAACATTGGGAACTCGTTCCTTTTATTCATGCTTGTAGAAAATGCATCATTTTATCGCACAATATGTACTTTCCCAAAGGCCAAAGGTAATTAGGCTTAGATTGGTGTAACACAGAGGTGTCCCTATCACTGTCACCCCAACAAGATACCTCTTTATATTTAGGATGAGAAAATACTCACTCCAAGGGATATTCCCTAGAACCTAGCGGGTTGATGAAGGGAATAAGACAAGGAAATACCTCCCCTTTCTCTATGTCACTAAATTAAGTGAAGTCACTCAGGATAGTTGTGATGAAGGGTCAAGGGAAAACAAGGTGAATTGTACCTGCTCTTTACCAATGAAACAACAAACGTTATAACAATAATCAATGATATCAATGATTTAAATTGGTGACTTTAAGATAAAATATGCTACCAGACAAGTTTATGCATGGAAAAGATAAATATGTAGCAGTTGTAATGTATCCAGAAATTGCAACTTGTTTGGACAAATATAATGAGATGTTAAATCTTCACAATGATAATAATTTTCCACTTGCAAGTTCTAGATAGATACAAATCAAATAATATATTTCAAAGGGTTGTCTAAAGTACTTGCAAAAACGGTAAATTAACAATGATGACAACAACAGACAAGATTCATAATTGTACTTTGTTGAGGCAATTGAACAAACACTTTAGCATCAATTGATAATAGCTTGCCTAGTACAAATTATAGGTGGTTTATAAGATAGTTAGTATGTTGATATTGGCTGCAAATAATGGTTGTAACAATGAATTAGTAGCAACAATTTCAATGGTTAGCAATCTGTACTAAGTTAGTAAGTTAGTAGGGTATCAAGTAGAAAGATTTAGTTGGAAGTTGATGGTTTGTTGTCAAAAAGTCAAAGGAGGATGGCTATTGCCTTTATGGGTGATGGATTCCAAGCAGGCAGATTCTTCTAAGGATGGTAATCAATGATGATGCACACAATCCAAGAGGGAAAAAGACTTAGGAGGAATAACACCTTAAGTCCTCCTAAGTTTTGACCGCAAGAAGGGAGGAAGAAAGGGTGTAGGCACTTCTATTCCCTAAAGCCTCCTTCTTCTTGGACCGTTTGTGGATGAAAAGTACTTTGCACAATAACAAAGTATAAACCTCTAGAGAGATAGCACTTTAGGGCCCTAGGGTTTCACTAGTTACTAGATCAATTCAACAAAAGTTGGCAAATAAAAAGCAAGAAAGCAACACCTTACGTTTCTTACTTCAATCATCAATTAAAACATCCAATTTAATAATCTTGTATGAGAAAGCAAACCATTACCATAACCATTAACAATGACAAAGTAAAATATACTTACTTGCACCAAGAATAATCATGTAAAACCATGCAAGATTACCACAACACTTCACCAAATTGATCCAAGTGCCAAAATAAGCCTTAAAAGAGAGATGCGCCTTGCTCAAAATAACCAATAACCCTAATAGGGTGCAAATTTCAGACCTACTTGTCTTCAATGACAAGTTGTGTTCAAAATAAATGTCACTTTTGTCTTATTTATACAAAACATTGACCCTAATTAAGTTTTAGGTCATAAAACAGGGCCGACTTGGCCAGTTCATTACAAAAATTAAATTTTGACCAAAATAAATTGAATTTGCATCTAAAAATCCCTCCAAGGGTGATGCCATGCCCCTCTATGGTGACGTTGGGTCTCAATTGTGGAATGTTGAGCAAGGGAGATGAAACATTGGGCCTCCAAAGGCCTAAAATCTTTCCCACACGTGCCAACAACCTCATGAATGCCTCCTAGATGACAACCCCAACTGATAGGTGACATCGAGGGCTGCAGAGGTGATGTCCAAGGCCTCCCAAGGCCAACGTTCAGGTGGGAGGAGAATGAAACCCTAGGTCTAGGTCTTCCAAAGTGCCTCCAAAGGAAATTTCCTTCTTTTTCCCGGTGCAAGTCTCCAATCCTTGTTATGCCCCTTGGCTGGAGTCTCAACATCTATCAGTGGGTTTTGATCCCTATGAAGGTCAGAGCTAATCATTCCCTCATGTGCACCAGTCCAATAGGAAAGGTCCCACAAAGACAAAAAGTACGCCCTCCAGGGGTTCATAAGTCACAAGGATCATATCATGTAAATCACATCTAATAATTAAATCACTTGAACATGTGCATCAAACCCCCTTAACCCCAAATAAATTCTTAAAGATGTTATGAAATTTGACAAGTTTAGGTTTGGAGAGGGTCTCAAGGTGTCCTATTGGGATAATCCCCCTTAATTCTGAGGTGATTCTCAGGTGGATTCTAGTCCAAGTCATGTGAGTGTATGAGGTGGCATGGGGTGCATGTGATAATAGGGAAATGTAGAGTCTTACCTGTGGGTGCCTTTGTGGAGGGCGAGCTGCACCTTGTCATGGATGCAATTGTTTTCTAGCCCATTCCTTTCCATTTATTTTTAGCTTTGTTTCTTTTGATCTTTTCTCTCGTGCTACAAGAGAAGAGTTGAGGGCCACTGTCCTGGATTGGTGACTAGACGTGACACTGCCATCAACAAATCATTTCACGGAAATGAGAAGGATGGCTCGTGATGAGACCCACTTTCTCTTAGCTACACAACTAAGAGCCATTACCTTGGCTTGGCGACCATATAGGTGGTAATGTCATACCGCTACATGTCCATGGTCATAATAGGCCATCTCATGATGAAACCTCCTATCCATCAACTAATACCTTGAGTGTTCATGTTATCTTGTGGCCCCCCTTTTCTTACTGAGAAGATTTTCACTTCTTTCTCAGGGATCCCTAGTCAAAGCATATCGAAGGGTTTTTCAAAATTGGCTTTTAACTCTTGCCAGCTAGTTTTACCCTCCGGGCCTTTAGCCCCTTCTTCCCATGAGGTAAGTTACAACCCTTCGTAGTGTAGCCAATCCCAATTCCAAAAATATGGGGATATGGAAGGAATAAAGATGGAAAGTGGTAAGTATGGGGGGAACATACGATGACTCTTCAAAGATCCAACCAGTAGAAACCCATCCTAAAGGGAAATCAACTTACTAGGGCACTGTGTCACCCTCCACCGTTTAAACAAGGAAAAGAGCATAATTTCCAATCAAATGTCATGAAATGAAGAAGGATTCAATAAAACATGTTCAAGTGCTTCAAAAATAGAGTGATATATACCATGATACCCAAACTTATTACCTCATGGAGCAAGACCCACTGCCACTCCAGGACCAAGAGAGTGTGATGGACGATGTTGCTGGCGATATGTGAACTGTAATTGAAGAAAAGAAGGTCCCTTCAGGGCTATTCTTAGGTTGTCTGTCTCTCATCACTCCATGTCTGGAACCTGTGGGCCTCGAGACATGATCTCCTTAGTTATCCCTAGGGTAGGGGATAACATCTGGCTCCAAATCAGGGACATGTTCTCACCGTAGAGCGCATGAGAACCTCAACATCTCTGGTATGACCCGTGCCTGCTAAATCTAAACAAAATATATTAGTAACATCTAGGGTGGTGTTATAACCCTTTTTCCATGTATAATATGATAAACCAAAATGAAATCAATTCTAATTTAACACAGGATCATGAGCATACATATATATAAGTGAAGGAAAGCAAATATGTAAATGCAACCACAACTATGCTATCATGATATGAAATGGTATCTACAATGGATGCAAATACCTACCTACTCTAACTTACCTATACTTACCTATCAAGTCAAGTCTCCACCCCATGATGGGGTTTGAGGAGGCATCCACTAACCGGTAATGGACGTTTCCTCCCTTAAAGCGTAGATAAATAGTAGGCATCGTTGACTTACTTCATTTTGATTCTAAAGGGCCCAAGCCAAAATTTCTCACTCTCCTTAACATTGTTAGGCTCACCCTTTTTAGTGTCCCACATCCATGTCATGTCTCCCTCTTGGTATTCTTTCGCTTCAAACTTCATTGGTTCTTGTATCACTCTGGTGTATTGTCTTGAGGGAGGAGGGTGGGACTCAGGTGTAAGGATTTGTTAGCTTGGTTTAATTAATATGTCATCATCTCCTTTTTTTAGTAGTTTCACAAAGCCAACTTGTTTATCCTTATATTTATCTAGGATTTTTTGATACTCTTGTTTCTTTGGCCATTGTATCTCATCAAAATCCTCCTCTGTGGTGAAAGGAAAATATTCTGGAGAAAATGTAGGAGGACTTTCCTTAGTTGGCTCATGTGTTTCACTAATCTTAGTTTCATTGTCAATTTCTTGTACATGATCCTTGGCCATTGGCATGTTGGGGAGGCGTGTAATTGTCCCATCCTTTAGAGGTACGTTGATATAAGTTAAATCCATTTCTAGTGTGCCACCCAACATTGCAGTGAAATTCCAAGATAAAAGCATGCCCCATACATTAGGGACGTCTACCACCACAACATCAATATGGATCACCCTCTCAAGATACTTACCAAGGTGTAACTTAACGTTCTCAACTACCCCATGTGTAGGTATGGATTTGGACTCAAACACACACACATTTCTATAAGGTTGTGTGGTCTTTAGGCCTAGTTGCTCCATAACTTTTAAATACATCATGTTGGCACCTACGCCTGAGTCAAGCATACATTTGTTGAGAGATTTTTTATTTATAAGAAATGGCATAAATAAAGGCGGATGCCCATCGTATTGTACGCTGAAATGATCCTATTTTAGAATAATAGGAGGGTCTATTGGTTCATCCAACACATTGAATAACTTCTCAAAAATTTCTTTTAGGGATGGGACCTCAATAATTTCCTTTAATGGAATGGTTACATGCATTTTGGCCAATGCACCTTCCAAGTCAAAATTCAAGTCAACCTTGTTAGTCTTAAAAGAGGTCTCATGGAGGAGTATGTTCATAAGTGGGGGTTTTGGTTGTGAAGTTGTAGGGTCAGTAGAGAGAGGTTGGTTCATTCGCTTTTGCCTAGTATACACTTGAAATTCTTGTCTTTTCAACTTCTCTCTTGACTCTTGATCAAGGATATTGATAACTTCCATTCTAGCCTTCCTAGCTACCTCCTTCATGACTTCTTCATGTTCTTCAGGGGTGATATTAAGGAAATATTGTGGTTCTTCAAATGTATGGTTCATAATTTTGACTTGATCATGATCCTCGTTGTTCAATGGGAATTCATGCTTCCAATTTGATTCTTCGCATTGGAAACACCATGGGTTCTCTTCTACCATGTTTGTTGGAGCTAATGTGTTAGGGACCTCTTGATCGTTCTTGGGTTTGAAACCTTGACCAATCCTTTGGAATTTCCCTTTGTAAGGAGGTGTAGGAGCTTGTTGTTGGGCTCTTTCTAGGTTGAAAATTCTATTCATCATAAGTTCTTGGGTTTTTACCATGCCATATACATTCAATTGAAGCTTTCCCAAGATAGCACCAATATCTGAGGTAGCCTCAGTGTTGTGAACTACTTTGGGTTTAGCATCCATCTTAACTCTTGGGGTGGAAAAGGGTTCTATCTTGGATGATGATAGTTTATTTTCAATCTTCAGATCCATCTCATGGGATTCTTGAATTGTTTTAGGAGCTTTGTCTTTGATGAGGAAATCCATCTATCCTAAAAAGGCTTTAGTGTAAAGAAAAAGAAGAAAATTGTTTAAAGGGTGGTGGATTTTTGGGATCTGTTGTACTAGCCTCTCAAATTTATCATGGAATTCCCTAATAGTTTCATTCTCAACTTTTGTAATGTTATTAAGTCTTGTTAGTAAAATGTTGGTGTATTCTTTGACACTCCATCTTTTGAGGAAGAATTCTTCTAATTGATCCATAGATGTGACACTAGAATCAAGGAGACCATTATACCATCTTCTTGTGACATCATAAAGAGTGGCAGAGAACAACTTCATTTCCAATTATTTAGCGTCATCACTGATGGGATGAAGTTAAAAAAAGGCCCAAAAATTGCTCATGTGGTCCTCAACGCTAATTACATCATTACCAATGAACTTAGGAAACCATTTTTCATACCTAGGAGGCATTTGCAGTGGGTATCCTGGAATGCCTGTCATGTCTAACGGATTAAAGGGTTTGGATGCCCATTGATTTTTGGTTATTAGTTTGATTTTGATTTTGGGTCTGAGTTTGGGTGTTAGACATTGTGTTTAAGGGAATATTACCTCCAAACAATGATTTTACTATAGGAGAGTTTCGGGGAGCTCCTCTTCTGTAAGATTTGGGAGGATTGGTGTATCTCCCTAAACTTTGTGGAGTTGCCAGATAATATTTTCAATATCACCAAAGGGAGTGAGGGAATCACCCTCAGTGGAGTCACCAGGTAATATTTGTGAAATAAAAGGCTTTGAGTAAAAGGATTACCAAAAAAAAAAATTCGTTGAGGAAAATTGACTCAGTGTTCCCCGGTAACAACACCAAAAATGTTATCGCACAATCTGTACTTTCATAAATCCCAAATGCAAGTAGTCTTAGATTGGAATAACATAGAGGTAGCCCTGTCAATGTCACCCCAACATGATACCTCTTTCTATTTAGGAGGAGAAAATACTCACACCAAGGGAGACATCCCAGGACCTAGCGGGTTGATGAAGGGAAGAAGACAAGGAAATACCACCCCTCTCTCTAGGTCACTAAATTAAGTAAAGCCACTCAGGATAGTTGTGATGAAGGGTCAAGGGAAAATAAGGTGAATTGTACATGCCCTTTACCAATGAAACAAAAACATTTATAACAATAATCAATGATATCAATGATTTAAATTAGTGACTTTAAGATAAAATTTGCTACCAGACAATTTTATGCATGGAAAAGATAAATATGTAGCAGTTGTAATATATGCAGAAATTGCAACTTGTATGGACAAATATAATGAGATGTTAAAGCTTCACAATGATAATAATTTTTCCACTTGCAAGTCCTAGATATATACAAATCAAATAATATCTTTCAAAGGTCTGCCTAAAGTACTTGTATCAACAATAAATTAACAATGATGACAACAACAAACAAGCTTCATAATTGTACTTTGTTGAGGCAATTGAACAAACACTTTAGCATCAATTGATAATAGCTTTCCTAGTACAAATTATGGGTGGTTTATAAGATACTTAGTATGTTGATATTGGCTGCAAATAATGGTTGTAACAATGAATTAGCAACAACAATTTGAATGGTTAGCAATCTATACTAAAGTAGTAAGTTAGTAGGGTATCCAGTATAAAGATTTAGTTGGAAGTTGATGGTTTGTTGTCAAAAATTCAAAGGAGGATGACTAGTGCCTTTATGGGTGATGGAGTCCAAGAAATCGGCTTCTTCTAATGCTGATAATCAATGATAATTCACACAATCCAGGAGGGAACAATACTTAGGACGAATAGTACCTTAAGTCCTCCTAAGTTTTGAACTCAAGAAGGGAGGAAGCAAGGGTGTAGGCACTTCTAGGCCCTAGCACCTCCTTCTTCTTGAACCGTTTGTGGATGAAAATTACTTTGCACAATAACCAAGTAGACCTCTAGAGAGATAGCACTTTAGGGCCCTAGTTTTTACTAGTTACTAGATCAATTCAATAGAAGTTGGAAAATGAAAAGAAACCAAGAAGCACCTTAAGTTTCTTACTTCAAGCATCAATTAAAACTTGCAATTTCATAATATTGTATAAGTAAGAAAACCATTACCATAACCATTAACAATGACAAAGTAAAATCTACTTACTTGCACCAAGATCAATCATGTAAAACCATGCAAGATTACCACAAAACTTCACCAAATTGATCCAAGTGACAAAATAAGCCTTAAAAGAGAGATGTGCCTTGCTCAAAACATCCAATAACCCCAATAGGGTGAAAATTTAAGACCTCCTTGTCTCCAATGACAAGTTGTGTTCAAAATGAATGTCACTTTTGTCTTCTTTATACAAAAAATTGACCTTAATTAAGTTTTAGGTCATAAAATAGGTTTGACCTCGCCAGTTCATTACAAAAAATAAATTTTGACCAATATAAATTCAATTTGCATCTAAAAATCCCTCCAAGGGTGACTTCATGCCCCTCTATGGTGACGTTGGGACTCAAGTGTGGAACACTGGGAAAGGGAGATGAAAAGTTGGGCCTCCAAAGGCCTAAACATTTTCCCACATGTTCCAACAACCTCATGAATGCCTCCTAGATGACAACCCCAGCTAATAGGTGACATCCAGGAATGCAGAGGTGACATCTAAGGCCTTACAAGGCCAACATTTAGGTGGGAAGAGCAAGAAACCATAGGTCTAGGTCTTCCACAGTTCCTCCAAAGGTAACATCCTTCTTTCTCTCAGTGCAAGTCTTCAATCCAAGTCATGCCCCTTGGATGGGGTCTCAACATCCATCAGTGGGATTTGAGCCCTATGAAGGTACAAGATAATCATTCCCTCATGTGCACCTATCCACCACACAAGGTCCTGCAGAGACATTGAGAATTCCCTCCAGGGGTTCATAAGTCACAAGAAGCATAACATGTAAATCACATCCAATAATTAAATCACCCGAACATTTGCATCAAACCCCCTTAACCCCAAACAAATGCTTAAAGACGTTATTCAATTTGACAAGTTTAGGTTTGGAGAGGGTCTCAGGGTGTCCTATTGGGATAATTCCCCTTAAGTCTGGGGTGTTTCCCAGGTGGATTCTGGTCCAAATCATGCAAGTGTATGAGGTGTCATGGGGTAAATATTTGGGCATGGGGTGCATGTGATAACAGGTAAATTTAAAGTCTTACATGTGGGTTCCTTTTTTGAGGGTGAGTTGCACCTTGTCATGGAGGCAATTGTTTCCTATCCCATTCATTGCCATTTATTCTTGGCTTTCTTTATTTTGATCTTTGGTCTTGTGCTACAAGGGAATAGTTGAGGGCCATTGTCCTAGCTTGGTGACCAGAGGTGACAATGCTGTCCACAAATCAATTCACAGAAATGAAAAGGCTGGTTCGTGATGAGACCCCTTTTCTCTTGGCTACACAACCAAGAGCCATTACCCTAGTTTGGTGACCAGATAGGTGGTAATGTGATACCGCCACATGTCCATGGTCATAATAGGCCGGCTTGTGATGAGACCTCCTATCGATCAACTAATACCTTGATTGTTCATGTTATCTTTTGTGCCCCCTTTTCTTATTAAGAAGATTTTCACTTCTTTCTTGGGGATCCCCAGACAAAGCACATCGAAGGTTTTTTGAAAATTGCCTTTTAACTCTTGCCAGCTACTTTTACCCTCTGGGCCTTTAGCCCCTTCTTCCCACGAGGTAAGGTACAACCCTTCCTATTTTAGCCAATCCCAATTCCCAAAAGATGGGGATATGGAAGGAATAAAGATTGAAAGTGGTAAGTATGGAGGGAACGAATGATGACTCTTCAAAGATCTAACCAGTAACAACCCATCCTAAAGGGAAATCAACTTTCTAGGGCATTGTGTCACCCTCCCAGGTTTAAATAAGGAAAAGAGCATAATTTCCAAGAAAACATCATGAAATGAAGAAGGATTCAATAACACATATTCAAGTTCTTCAAAAACCAGAGTGATGCATACCATGATACCCAGACTCATTACCTCATGGAGGAAGACCCACTGCCACTACAGGACCAAGCTAGTGTGATGGACGTTATTGTTGGCGATATGTGGACTGTACTTGAAGAAAGTATGTCCCCTCGGAGTTATGCTTAGGTTTCCCATCTCTCGGCACTTCATGTCTGGAACCTTTGGGCCTGGAGACATGATATCCTTAGTTATTCCTAAGCTAGGGGATAACACATCCCAAATCTAGAAATACAATTGAGTGATATTTTCACAACTTCCTTTTCTAGGATGGCTTCTCCAACAACTTGTAATTGATCTCTCAATTGAGAAATTTTCACAAAGTATGAAGCTATGGTGTCATTCTTTTTCATCTTTGTGTCACAGAGTTCATTCTTTAGACTCATCACTTGTCCAATATTACTGATTGAGAAAAGGTTAGTTAGGGCATCATACATCTTCTTAGATTAGTCAAGATGAAAAATGTAGGGTATCAAGTGATCCTTTACAGAGTCCACTATGATACTCATAACATTAATTTCATTATCGTTGAACTTCTCCAGTGTTGCAACGTTTTGAGGTTCCTTCTCTTTTCCTGCTTCAAATTGTGGTTCCATGATATTGCCTTTCACGATATCTAGAACTTTATTCTTGGCAAGGATGGGGTCAATCATTTTCTTCCATGCTCTAAAGTTTGAAGCCCCTTCTAACTTTTTTTTTGACTTCATAGAGTATATTATTCATGGTTGCGTTGACTTTGAATTTGACTTGGTCAGCCTTTGACTTTGACCAAAAACTCAAAATTGACTCCTTGGCTTGCTGAGAGTACCAAGGGGTGCGCTAGGCTAGGACGCACTAGGATATCCAAGAATTAGGTCAAGTGCTTCACTTAAGGTGCCTTTACAAGCGGGTTAGGGTTTCGTTGCTACAAAAAAACTCTGATTGCAATTGCAACTGCAAGGATCTCAACGATCTCCCAATCTACCTTCCAGTTGTTAGACTGTCTGAAGATAGCGTGGGACCATAACCAGTTAAAATAATAGGTGTGCTTGTTTTTACCATAGAAAATACCTCAATATTTTCACCCAACCATAGGCACAAGGCCACCCCTGAGCACCTTAACCTTGAAAACTAGAATAATTCTGGAAGAAAACACTAGAGAATATTTCCAACCAATATATCATACATCTCTTCAAATCTAGCGCACCAAGAAGAAAGTAAAAACCATAAACCAAATACCAAGTCACCACTGCAACAGCTGCAGTTCTCCTCCAGTCATGCAGACCACTAGTCCTTATGAATTCGTGAGAGTGTGTCACAAATGAACTCAAGATCCCTCTATTTATAGTGCTCCAAGTCACCTAATTGGGCCAACTTCTTCTGAAATTAAGTTAGCTTGAGATCCACTATATAACAAAGTTTTGATCTTGGTATGTTTCATCATGACCCTTATATGAAACAATTTACTTCTAGAATCATAACCATCACCAATTTTACCTGACAAACCAACTGTTTGATTTTAGTATCATCACCTGAAGTTGACCCCAAGTCTCTTGGTTGTGTTGTTGTCGCAACTTTTTTCCTCCCTTTCCTCTCTTTGAACCACTTTCGTTTCTTCTCTGGGTGCAATTTCCAACAATGTTCATCATCATGCCCCTATTTCTTGCAATGCTTGCAAGAGATCTTCTCTTCCTTCACTTTCTATAACATTCCCGACCATCACTCCACTTGTCGGGTGATGCTACTTCGCGGAAACATTCTCATACTTATATATATATAACATGCATATTAAATCTAATTAACATATTTAATCAAATAATATAGAGTAAGCACATGATCACTGCTAATATACATCATCAAGGACATTAACAATAACTCATATGCGCAACAGAATACATGATAACATATAATCATCAGAGGCATGCAAAACATAATATTAAGCACAAACTGATACTTATCTTTGAAACTATGGAAATTCCACCAACCATGTGCAGACCTTCCATGAACCTCCCAGCCTTATACCTCACTGCTCATCACGCTCAACAGTGGGTCACCCCCGAGCTGGGACTAAGCTCCACCCAAGGTAAGGGAATGCTAGACTAGGTTTATGTTACAGGAAAAACTGCATAAATAAACCGAAAGGATTCTCCCCATGAGCCTTCTTACTCCCACTACTAACAGACTCTCATTCCCCACATGCTTGTTCCGCCCGAGAGTATACACCTTCAAAAGAATAGTACATCGGTGCTTCACCTCCCTCTCTGGGCCTCGACAACAGGATGGATTAGGAATTCTCAGAGCTCTGTAGCTGGTGCTGGACTCACTCTGAGAGAAAACCACTTCCCAACAAGCTCATAATGACAGTAACAACAACAATTTTTAGCTAACTCACGGGTGGAAGCAACAAAAATAAAACGGGGTGTGAAAAACAAGAACGGTCACATTCATGGTTCAACACTCATTCATGCAATTATGATAGTCGAAACAGTATATAGTCATAGGTCCAAAAATGGCAACGATCAAACGCTAGACAGAACACGCTCAGGCGATTTCCCCGGTGTCAGATTCCACAGAAGACACAAAATAGTTCACCCCTGTTTTGGTTCTTAGAATTGCGTGAGGGTAAAATAATAGAGGTTATAAAGAAGAGGAAAACAATTTTCAACCAGAGATTTGGAAACTAGCAGCACAGACGCAACAACGGAGGACCTTCCCCGACTCCACGGTTCAGACATCTCACCGTCGAATGGAGGACGAACCCCCATCTCAGCTCAATTACTTGGTTAAATTGCATGTGCCTGGGCCAACACATGTCACCCATGAGGTTGCATGCACTCCATCAACATGTGTTCCCTCTTGCACACGTTCCCCCTTCCAGGAACTTAGGATAAAAACATGTTTTGTCACATAGATTTTGGAATAATAATAAATTATTATTCCCAAGGACTTAAGCCCCAAGATTAGCCCCTAGGCTCAACACTTAGCCTCTATTTCCAACCTTTCAGCCCCTTTTCCCTTACCCACTCTATGGAATCTTAGTCCCCCATCACTCTTTCTTCGTGGTCGATCTGCACGCAACAATGTTTATTCTTTATTAATGTTCTACATATTACATTTACAAAAATAGGCTCAGAGCCTTAACACTTAGGCTCTCCGACCTAATAAACACATAAGCCTACTAGCTTATCAATACTCAACTCACTAGCCTACAAAACGTGATTAAAATTCATAAACATGATTACAACAGGGCCCATCCTTGGGAATATTACAATCCCCTCCCCTTATTTTTGCACTGTCCTCAGTGCAGCTTTTACACAACCTCAATAAGATTTAAAAAATATTCAAAAAGATGCGGATATTCTACCTGCATAGCATCTTCATGATCCCATGTCAGGTCCTCGGGACTGTACCAGGTCCACTAGAACTTTACAAGCCCCATGGCTCGATTCCGGAGCTGTTTGCTTTTCCGGTCGAATATGTGCACATGATGCACTTACAGGACACCTTCTTGCTCCACCTGAATCACATTCCAATCAATTACATGATTAGCATAAGGTATATATTTCTTAAGAAATGAAACATGAAACACATTATGTACATTCATGGATGCAGGTAATGAAAGCATATAAGCAACTGGCCCAATCCTTTCTAGGATTTTGAATGGCCCACAAAATCTGGCTACCAGCTTGGCGCAGATTCCCAGCTTCAGGGAACTTCTATTGGCTTTCACTTTCAGGAAAACATGATCACTCACTTTAAACTCTCTGTGGGTTCTATTCTTATCAGCACAACTTTTCTGCCTGTCTTGGGCAGCCTTTAAATTCTGCTTGATTTTTTAGCATTTGTTCTTCCATTTCCTTGAGAAACTCTGGCCCAAACACTGCCCTGTCAGCTGGATTATCCCAACTTACTGGAGTATTTCACTTTCTTCCTTAAAGTGCTTCAAATGGGCTCATCTTCAATGATGCTTGATACCCATTGTTGTAGGCGAATTCTACCAAATGTAGGTAGTCTTCCCATTTCGATGGTTTGTCCATCACATACATCCTTAGTATGTCTTCTATTACTCGATTCACACTATCTGTCTGCCCATTAGACTCAGGATGATAGGATGTACTAAAGTTCAGATTCGTTCTGAACCCCTTGAATAACCCCTTCTATAAATTTGAGGTAAATTCTGGGCCTCTGTCAGACACAATTGTCTTGAGAATTCCGTGCAATTGTGGCACTTCCTTCATAAAAAAATCAACAACTTCCATTGCCTTGTGAGTAGCCTTTAACAGAATGAAATGGGCATCTTTCATAAGCTTATCCACCACCACCATGATTGAATCATGTTGCTTGCCTATTCTGGGCAATCCCATGAAGAAGTCCATTGTCACTACCTCCCACTTCCACTCAAGAATGGGCGCCCAACAAGGTTGCAACAACCCTGTTGGGTGCCTGTGCTCAGCTTTAACCTTCTGGCATTCCATACATCTGGCGATGTATTCAACGATCTCTTTCTTCATACCTAGCCAAAAGTAATGGCTCTTGATTGCTGCCACAATTTTCTGATATCCAGGGTTCCCTGGATAAGGCACATTATACATTTCATGCAAAATCATAAGTTTCATGTCCTGGACATTAGGTACATAAATTATATTATTATACAGAAGTGTTCCATCAGTTCTGAGCTGATAATTTTCGACTCCTTGCAGCGTCTTACCTTGTTTTAGCTTCACTACCAATTCCCTGTACTGCAAGTCTATGCTTGCAACTTCCAAAACTCTGCCCTTTATATCGGTTTGATACATGCTAATGGTTGTAGCATGTAATTCGTGTACTCTCCTGCTGAGTGCATCAACCACTTTATTCTCCTTCCCTTTGATATGATGGATATCAAAATCGTATTCACAGAGAAATTCCACCCACCTACTCTATCTAGCGTTCAAGGTTGCTTGATCGAATAAATACTTCAGACCATTATGGTCTGTTCTCAATTCAAACCTCCTTCCCATGAGGTAATGTCTCTGTTTCCCCAGGGTGTGAATGATGGTTGCCAACTCCAAATCATGAGTTGCGTAGTTCCTTTCATGTTCTTTCAACTTTCTAGATTCATAACATATTATGAATCCATGTTGACTGAGGACTCCTCCCAGTCCTTCTTTGCATGCATCTGTGCATACCATGAAATCTTCATTTGGATCTGTAATCCTCAGGATTGGAGCATTGGTTAACAGTTGCTTCAATTGTTGGAAGCTTCTCTCACAATTCTCTGTCCATTGAAACTTGTTCTCCTTCTTTTGCAAGGAAGTGATAGGGTGAGCTATTCTCGAGAACCCTGCGATAAACCTTCTGTAATAACCAGCTAGACCCATAAAGGATATGAATTTCGTCATGTTTTTAGGCATTGACCATTCTTTGATGGCCTCAATCTTTTCAGGATCTACAACTATCCCATCCTTTGAAATAATATGCCCCAATTAATGGATTTGTTTTTGATAAAATGAGAACTTGCTCAACTTGGCATACATTTGGTTCTCTCTTAGCACCTGCAACACCATCCTCAGATGTTTCTCATGTTCTTCCTCCAACTTGGAATACACCAGAATTTCATCCAGGAAGACTATGACAAACTTGTCTAGATAGTCCCTGAATATGACATTCATCAAGCACATAAAAACAACAGCTGCATTTGACAACCCAAATGGAACCACTGTGAACTCGTAATGACGATACCTTGTTCTAAAGGCGGTCTTGTTGATGTCTTCATCCTTTATCCTTACCTGGCGATATCCCAACCTGAGATCTATCTTCAAAAATATCTTCGCATCCTTCAATTGATCGAAGAGGTCATCAATCGTCGGCAAGGGATACTTGTTCTTTACATTCACTTTGTTCAATTGTCTGAAATCGATACAAAATCTCATTGTTCCATCTTTCTTCTTCATGAACAGAACTGGGGCTCCCCAAGGTGACACACTTGGGCATATATACCCCTTCTTCAGAAGCTCTTCAAGATGCAATTGGAACTCTTTCAGCTCTGGTGTACTCATTCTATAAGGATATTTTGACACTGGAGCTGCTCCATGCATCAAGTTTACAGAGAAATCAATATCTCTTTTCGTAGGTAGTTGTCGAGCAAATTATATGATAGTAATTGCGACATAAATTATCAATCCAGATTCGTAATCTTATGAGATGTACACAAAGTATATGCAGGGTAAGAGGATTTTTAATCTATGCTAATGATTGAAAAGAAACATGTTAAACTACTGTCATTGAATCTAAATCTAAGAAAGCACAAAATATGCAACTAATCTATGAAAGGAAACTATCCTAATGCTACATAAACTTGAGACTAAAACTGAATCTACGAAATCAAATGAGACATAATCTAACTATGAAAACAAAAACTTAATCTAACTACAAAAGCATGAAATCTAGAATTAATCTATGAAAACATGAAAGTGCATAAATTAAATCTAATGAAAGCATTTCAAAAACATCTACAACAACACACGACAAAAAGGTAAATGACAAACCACTGTGAGAAAGTAAAATCTTGCATTAAAACAATCCAATACATGACAAATAACGAAAATCACTATCTCAAAACTACAAGACTATGAATCAAAGCTCAATCACTCTATTCTACTATTCTCTATTCTAGAGAGAGGCCTCCTTCCAAATGAGGAGACAACCCTCTTATTTATACATGAATAAAGATAACAAACTCATAATTATAGATCCACTTTTCTCTCAACCTATCCCTTCAAATCCTCCACAAATATCTTAGATAAGATATCCTATCCATGATCTTGTCCTTGAAGTTAGCTTGAATGATTATCTCCAAATCAAAGCTTGAAGAGGAAATTCGAATTTGAAGCCAGGTGGTGATTTTTGACCTTGTGAAAATATTCAAATATGCTTGTAGTCATCACAAAACTCATACAACTTTGAGATATAATGAAAATATGTTAATTTTCTAATATTTAAGCACAAATTCTCTTAAAAATACTTGAAAATAAATAATTTCGAAAATGGAGATATAAACCCATATGTATTATGAAAGTGGTGGAGATTAATGGTTTTATGGAAGGATAAGATAAGAATGAGGTGATAAATGGTGTATGATCAAGGAATAAAAGGTGTATTTATGTGGTCCAACATTCCCCCCAA
>ML783867.1:479923-518165 GCA_009831015.1 Picea engelmannii | reverse complement strand
TAAATGTAATTAATGGATTTAATCAAACAATACAGAGTAAGCACATGATTACTGCTAATATACATCATCAAGGACATTAACAATAACTCATATGTGCAATAGAATACATGATAACGTATAAGCATCACAGGCATGCAAAACATAATATTAAGCACAAACTGATACTTATCTTTGAAATTGTGGTAATTCCACCAACCACGTGCAAACCTTCCATGAACCTCCCAGCCTTAGACCTCACTGCTCATCATGCTCAATAGTGGGTCACCCCCGAGCTAGGACTAAGCTCCACCTAAGGTAAGGGAATTCTAGACTAGGCTGAGGGGAAAAACTTCACAAAGCAACCAAAAGGATTCTCCCCAGGAGCCTTCTTATGCCCACTACTAACGGACTCTCATTCCCCACATGGATGTTCCACTCGGGAGTATACACATTCACAAGAGCAGTCCATCGGTGCTTCACCTCCCTCTTTGGGCCTTGGCAACAGGACAGATCAGGAATTATCAGAGCTCCGTGGCTGGTGTTGGACTCACTCTGAGAGAAAACCACTTCCCAGCAAGCTCAGTATGACAACAACAACAATAGCTTTTAGCTAACTCACGAGTGGAAGCAGCAACAAGAAAATGGGTGTGGAAAATAAGAACGACCATTGCCACGGTTCATCACTCATTCATGTGAGTATGACAGTCACAACAGTAGATGGGCATAGGTATGAAAATGGCAACGACCATACGATAGACATAGCACGCTTAGGCGATTTCCCCAGTGTCATATTCTAGAGAAGACACAAAATAGTTCACCCCCATTTTGGTTCTCAGAATTGCGTGAGGGTAAAATAACAGAGGTTCCAAAGCAAAGGAAAATGGTTTTTAGATAAAGGATCTAGAAACTAGCAGCACAGACGCAACAACAGAGGACCTTCCCTGACTCCACGGTTCATACAATTCACCGCCAAATGGAGGAAGAACCCCCATCTCAGCTCAATTCCTTGGTTAAATTGCATGTGCATGGGCCAACACATGTCTCCCATGAGCTGCATGCGCTTCATCAACATGCGTTCCCTTTTGTACACATTCCCCCTTCCAGGAACTTAGGATAAAAACATGTTTTGTCACATATCTTTTGGAATAATAATAAATTATTATTCCCAAGGACTTAAGCCCCAAGCTTAGCCCCTAGGCTCAACACTTAGCCTCTCTTTCCAACCTTTCATCCCATTTTCCCTTACCCACTTTGTGGAAGCTTAGTCCCCCGTCACTCTTTCTTCATGGTCGGTCTGCACGCAACGATGTTTATTCTTTATTAATGTTCTGAATATTACATTTACAAAAACAGGCTCCTGGCCTTAACACTTAGGCTCTCCGGCCTAATAAACACATAAGCCTACCAACTTATCAATACTCGGCTCACCATCTGTGTATTCTTGCACCGATTTTTCTTTTTTTAATTTAAGACTTTGCCATTCAATTAAATCCTTTTCCTTATACCCTAAAGGATAGAACTGTTTTCTAAGTGAAAAAATAAAATCTTTCCATGATGGAAATACATTACCGATTTGTTGAGTACCATGTTGCAACTTACTCTACCACCAGATGAGTGATGTGCTTGTAAGACGAAGCAATGCCGATTTGATCTTGGTTGCCTCATCATTGATTTGGTGCACACTGAAATATACCTCCATCTGTCTGACCCAGTTATCAAGATTCTCAGCATTGACTTCTACATTATACATGGGAAACTCGAATTTCACATCAAGTTTAAGTAATGGCATGTCAAGTTTATTTTTATGAAAATGTTTTCTTGCAGAAGTAGGATTTGAACTTGAACTTGAAGAAGAAGAAGACGGAGATGAAGGAGGTGAAGGAGGATGTTTTGAAGGGTCCTCTTCTTCTTCACTTTTTTCTTTCTTTGAATATTCCCCTTGAACAGGTCTTTTCCATTCCATGTAATCATCATACAATACTTTTACCATCTCCGACATGGAAAATAAAGTTTTTTGAAACTCTGTTTCATTTTGAGAAAGTCCTTCTTCCGATGCTATCTTCTCACTTTGAGATGTTTTCTTTCTTGATCCAATCTCAGGATATCCTTCTACAATCTCTCCTTCACCTTGAATTAAATTTTCCCTGGTGATCATGCATACTTGAAACAACCAAATGTCAACCTGCTCTAATACCACTTGATCCGAAATGATCTTTTAAATGACTTGGTTAAGTATTTTGCATGAATTGATTTACCATTTATAAATTAAAGAGAAGAAGAAGGAGTTTTAATGAAATAATGTTGCAGCCATCATAAAGAATACAGAACAAAAAATGATCATTAAGAACAACAAGCCATAACACCAAGACTTGTTAACGAGGTTTGGCAAAGTTGCTTACGTCTCCAGGCATGTCTTCAATGGGGGAGGATTTATTATAAATATTCAATTCTTCAAAAGTACATAATAATTACATCAATTTGTTTTATGACTGACACAACAATGTTATTCTCTATCTCCGGAACTCAACTCAACAGACGACACTAAAAAAGGTGGATTAGAACTCCCATAAATGACCTCCAAATCTTCACTACTCTTCTATATTCCCTGCATAAAAATGGCTTACTCTCTACAACTTGCCATCATTATGTTGTTCCGAACCTTCAAAAAGGCTTGTTTTATATAGGATTTGAGTTAGGGATCAAATCCCATCTTTTCCCCAAGATCTGTCCTCAATTTGGGCTCTAGATCCTCAAAAAATGGACAAAATCCCATTAACACAAGCCTAAATAATTACAAAAAATCCAATTTAAATAGTTAAAAACCCACTTTTAAGAAAATATTGGGCTTGAGCTCCTATTCTCCAGCACCCTGGTCATATCCGCCCATGTGGCCGAGATCTAATGTGACAAGCGCTCCTTTTTTTTATCCCTCAGACTAGCGCTCCTAAACCTCCAACACCTGGTCATGTAGGTTTCCATGTGTCCAGCCCCCAAACGTGCCGAGCCTCGGTCCTTTGCTCTTGGTCAGCTAGAAGGAGCCTTGGTCGGTAGGATAGCCCTGCCGACTGGGCGCTACATTCCCCAATCTTGATGCATATCGATAACAAAACAAAGGGGGGTGGCGGTGGAGTTAAGCCACGCCCCTCTGACTTCTTGGTTAGAGAAAAGTTGTTAAGTCTTGTATGCTTGTACGGAAGCAGTGTGGCTCCGTAAGCTAGTTTATAGACTGTTTGATAAGGTATTGGATTTGATCGTGATATATTGTGATAACCAGAGCTATGTGAAGCTCTCAGAGAGCCCGATATTCCATGACAGGTCGAAGTACATTGAGATCAAGTACTATTTTCTTTGTGATAAAGTCTAGAGGGGAGAAGTGGTTCTCCAGTATATCTCCACTGATGAGCAGACTACAGATATTTTGACAAATCATTTGTCCAAGATAAAGTTTGCATACTTGAGGGACAAGCTAGGGCTCGTGGAGATCACTCCCTTGGTTGAAAGGGAGGAAATGAATTCCTCGGTTGGGAGGGAGCTTTGATATGTGGCATCATGGACTGTCAGTGAGTTGCGGATATGTATCATGCTAGTACAACTTAGATATGGTCATAAAACTTAGATATGATGCTTGCATCATGCTAGATATAATCATGCTAGTACAATTCATATATGATATAGATGGTTGGAGTTGTTGATACAGTGGCCTGAGGAGCATTGTGCTAGTACAACTTAGAGGTGGGCATACATCTTAGATATGATGTATTGACATCATGCTAGTTATGTTCATGCTAATACAACTTAGAGACGATGTTGGTGAGTTGCATCATGCTAGATATGGTCATGAAAGTACAACTTAGATGTGGCATACAACTTAGATATGATGCATTGGCATCATGCTAGATATGTCATGCTAGTACAACTTAGAGAAGATGCAGGGAGGCTTGTGTCATGGTAGATATGATCATGCAAGTACAACATAGATGTGGCATACAACTTAGATATGATACATTGGCATCATGCTAGATATGTCATTCTAGTACGGCTTAGAGATGATCATACATATTAGAGGTGACATAGTGATGCACTGATCTACATCATGTGAGTATATCTTAGAGGTGGCATACAACTTAGATATGATGCATTGGCATCATGCTAGTACGGCTTAGAGATGATCATACATATTAGAGGTGACGCAATGATGCACTAATCTACATCATGCGAGTATCGCTTAGAGGTGGCATACAACTTAGATATGATGCATTGGCATCATGCTAGTTATGCCATGCTAGTACGACTTAGAGATGATGTAGATGATACTTCAGATCACGCCAATACAACTTAGATATGATGCATTCACATCATTCTAGTACAGCTTATAGGTGATGCAACTGATGACATTGTTGATGCAGGATAATATTAGATCATATGATTTGATTGTTATGGAGACTATATGTCTCTGTACATTAGTTGTATGTTACTGTGGTGGATGTGTTCCACTGGTAGTGACTGTGTGTCATTGGTTAGTAGTTGTATGCTACTAGGAGTGGTTGTGTGCCACTGGATAGTAGTTGTGTGCTACTATGGATAAACACAAAATTTTTTTATTGGATGGAATTTTGATTGCCATGGAGACTATCACTAGTGTTGGAGATGTTTTCCAGCTAGATAGATAGTGATGATGATGCCTGTGATTTGATTTGTGTGATCATGATATAGCCTATGTGGCTATGTTGTTGCTACAGGCTGAATGGTATGTTTGTTCTCAAGACCATTGCCTTTAATACCTCCCTAGATAGGAGGGAGTGTTGATGTTACGGTAGTTGTGGGAGGTATTAACCTCCGCGTACAACCTTTGACGAGACTAGAATATTTCGGGAAGCAAGAGAAACCCTAAATGGTTGTTTAAAGACCCTAGAAGACAAATCCACTCAAGATAATATTTTATATTAAGTTATTAACCTCTAGGAAGAGAAGTCAGCCCAGTGTGACTTGGAGCTCTATAAATAGAGGGCGCTTGAGCTCATTTGTGACACTCACTCTCATGACTTCAGAAGCACTAGTGGTACGTAGTATGACTGGAGGAGAACTACAACTGCTGCAGTGGTGACTTGGTCTTTGGTTTATGGTTTGGACTTTTTGCTTGGTGTGCTAGCTTTGGAGAGAGGTACACTATCTTGGTTAGCTATCTGCTCTAGTGTTTGCTTTCAGAATTATTCTAGCTGTTGAGATTAAGGTGCTTAGGGGTGGCCTTGTGCCTGTGGTTGGGTGAAAACAATGAGGTATTTTCTATGGTGAAAACCAACACACCTATTATTTTAACACATCTCTCCACTGTAGTGAGTTTTAAGTAAAAAACATAACTATAGTTTAAGATGAATCAATTCTTCAAAATTTAAATATTATGTATACATCTCTCGAGTGTAGTGAGTATTGATAGGGCATCATCACTTCTATTGAGAAAATTGAAATAATATGTATACATCTCTCCACTGTGAGTATGGATCAGGCATCGTCACCTCTATTGAGAAACACATTGAGAGTACATAGCTCTGGAAGAGACACTCGCACGCACAAGGCCATAGGGCCAATCATGATGTATATCGACAAAGATTCTTCCAATCAAGGATTTTCGTTCCACATGTCCTATCCTTCCTATTTGAAGTGTGAACAAGTCGTTGTTTTGAGTAAGAAGAAAGTTTGCCTGAGATGAAACAGATTAAATGAAAACCCATCATAACATTTAATATTGAAAATAGTAATCAAAATCCTAACATTGAAAAAAATCCAAATCTATATATCAATTGAGATCATAACAAAACGAATCGAATCAAACCAAATAATTCACCCATCAATCGAATTTTCAACAAAACCTTGACTCAATCGAAGCATAAATGCCTTGCTTGTTTCCCCCATGGATCGAGGTAAGTACTGGGATGCTCAGTACGATAGGGCTCAAATTTATGTATTGTGTAGGCCAATGGCGAATCAAATCAAACCAAACAAATAATTCGCCGATCAATCGAATTTTCAAATTTCCGTAATGTGGAGGCCAATTCGCCCATCAATCAAATTTTCAAATTTCTGTAATTTTTAGGACGAGCTTAATCTTTGAAGAAAATTATAGAGTAAACACAAAAGTAAAAGGAAAATTGTAGAATAAACACAAAAGTAAGAGGAAAATATGATGGAGGAAAATTGTAGAAACAACAAAAATGTACTGGTTGATTCTGTTGTCTTAGTTTGAGAAGGCGTACAAAAGATTTATTATTTCTTAAAGAAAGTGGAATAACAAGTTTCTTTTCTCCAAAACAATGGAAATAAACGTCAAGGAGAAGCATCGCTATTGGTTCTATGGGGAGACCAAGATTTTTTGTATATAAGTTTGCATGCCCAATACAATAGAAGTTTGAGTGGAGTAGTAAGAGGGTTTAAACAGTTTGGGTTTGGGTTTATAAAGAGTGCAATGGTTTATTTTTGAAATGGGGTTGTTCAAAGATTGGCGTGGAAGCCGATACATGATGCACTTGTTGATTATTTGTTAGGGTCCTAACCCGCACATAGGTAGAGAAATATATTCGGATGTAATAAAGGTCAATATTAATAAGGCCTTTCAATAAAATAGAATAAGGCGGATGTAAGAAGACCTAATAGAAGCTTCCGCTTCTAGAAGGATCTTCCTCTAGATGCTTCTTTTTAGTATAAATAGGAGTCGAGGGTATGAGAACCCTAGCTTGGAGATTATTGTAACAGAGCGCTGCTCAACTGGAGGTTGCCCCCTCGAAGAGGCCTGTGAACATTGCTTTCTGAATCAAAGTGCTATTTCAGTTGTCGTTCTCATATTATTTCTATGTTATTGTGGAGATTATGCTGGTTATATTACTGTTATTCTGCCATTTCTAGCATTTTATTTATGTTCTGTGTATTTATTATATTTGGTATCTTGCAAGTGGTATCAGAGCACTTTCCTTGGCAGAAATTGTGGAATTTTTTTTTCCAGGGTAGAGAAGTATTCCGACGTCTTTAAGCCACAGAGATCTGTCATTACATGCATAAACCCGCGGTTGAGGGATTCATACACGCGGGAAATACAAGTGGTTCTTAAGCACACATCTATTGGCCACCCTTGTAACCCTTGTTGGTAACCCTTTGAGTGGTAGCGCATCAGACAACACCTGTGTACGGATTGGCCTAGATTTCCTGAAGCCCTCTTTAGATAAACCTATCGACCGTCGGACTGCTATAGTGTCACTGAGAACAACACTCGGGAAGATACTCTCTAGTACTTGGGTAGTCGGGCAGTACGGCTAAGGGTACGGTCTATCCTCCTTAGTTAGTGCCCTGAGATATTGGGCCGAGTACTACTGTTGGAACCCACACGTATATCAGAGAGCTATAGCACAAGGCAAACCCTTGTCTGTAGAACCTTTGAATAACTAACCCTTGGGGGACAGAAACATAAACAAATTAAACCGGCTAGATCTATTGTCGCGCCGCTGTGTTCGGGTTGCCAAGTAAATACAATTTTTTTTTTCTGGTTAATAATTTGGGGATTTCAGCACTGCAACATTCTTCAGACCGAAGTATAACCCCGCAGCTGTAAAAAAAAAAAAGTCTGGAATTTTTTTCACCATTATTTGAGACCTATTCCATTAGATTCATCTCTTCTCCCTTATCACATTCATCGATATCATTTTTCTGCAAAAATTTTTGACCCCGCCCACCCCTTTACAGTTCACCCATCTTCATGGCCCATACCCGTAGCCAAGACCTGGAGTCTCGCTTCAACACCTTGCAATCTAGTTTCCTTGAGACCCAAAAAGAAGTGAAACAACTCAGTGCTACTGTTGCCTCCATGGATACATCCATCAATACAACCATAAATACATCCATGCAGTCCTCAATGGAGGAAGTCAAACAAGAACTGACCACCCAGCTTGAATCTGTCTTTGCATCCCTCTGCACCAAACTGAAGATCCCTTCCAATGACCCTTTCCATGACGCACCTCCCAAGACTAAAGGTGAACATTCCTCCCATTCCCATACCTTTCATCCCCATCACTTTCAACGCGACCTACGCCTTCTGCGGGTGGATGTCACAAAATTTAATGGTTCAGACCCCACTGGTTGGGTCACCCAAATGGAACATTATTTCTCTCTCTACAACATTACAGATGACTTGGCCAAACTTTGGTATGGTGTTCTCCATCTAGATCAAGAATGTTGGCAATGGAGAAAAACTTCCCGTCAAGGGTATATTGCTTGGACCCAATTTGTGACTGAGCTTTATGAACGCTTTGACATTGACACCAACCATTTGGGCCATTTGAAAAAATTGAAACAATCAGGAACAATAGAAGACTTCATAGTTGCATTTGAGCACCTGGCTTTTCAAACAGAGGGCATGACTGATGCTTTCTTTTGAGAGTGCTTTATCAGTGGCCTCAAGGAAGAGATTCGGGCCCATGTCCTCATGGCTCGACCTGCAAGTTGGGTGGAGGCTACTAAAAAACATAAAGAAGCACAAAAAATTGTTTCCTCTCAAAACCTTAAGCCTTCCTTTATCCCTCGCCCTAAACCAGTAAATCCCACTACTCCCTCCGCCCCATTAAAGATCCAAAAATTGACTAGGGCTGAAATGGCTGAACGCCAACTCAAAGGCCTATGTTATAATTGTGATGAAAAATATTTCACGGGCCACAAATGTAAGGAACAAAATCTTTTTATGGCCATCTCTGAGGATATTCCGGAAGAGGATGTTGAAACTCCCCTTGTGCCTGAGTCACCGGAAATCACTGACATAAGCCCTCCCTCCGACCCTCCCGAAGTGGAACCGATCATTTCCCTCAATGCTCTCACCGGCTTCTCTGCCCCCCAAACCCTCAAGTTAATCAGTTACATCAAGCACCGAAAGGTCATCATTCTGGTTGATAGTGGCAGCACCCATAATTTTATTCATCGCTGCATTTTCCAAGAAACCCATTGCTACATCCATACTGTCAACAATTTCCAAATCATGATTCCCAATGGTGGTTCTATGAAATGTGGCGGACGCTGTGAAAATGTGTGTCTCCAAATCAATGACTACCACCTAAAATCCCATATGTTTGCTATTGACATGGGCAGTTGTGACATTGTGTTGGGTGCAGACTGGCTAAGGACTTTGGGTCCCATTCTCATGGATTTTAAGAACTTAACCATGCAATTCGACCAAGAAGGCCACCAATATAAATTCCAAGGCATCACTGTTGGTTCACCTGAGGTCATCGGTTCCAATCGCATGGAAAAACTGCTCAAAAAAGGTCATTCTGGTGTCATTGCCCAACTCCATGCCATACAAGCCACAGAGACACCCTCGGTGCCCCAAGACCTCCAAGCCCTCCTTTCTAAACATCAAATGGTATTTTCCACTCCCCAAGGACTCCCTCCTTCCTGTGGTGTTCATGATCATTCCATTCCCCTTGTACCAGGAATCCTTCCCCCTAATATCCATTCGTATCGCCACCCCTTTGCACAAAAAAATGAAATTGAGAAAATGGTCCAGGAACTCCTTACTGCAGGCATCATCCGTCCTAGTACGAGCCCTTACTCTTCTCCAGTCGTCATGGTCCTGAAGAAATAAGGTTCTTGGAGAATGTGTTCTGACTTCCGTGCTCTCAACAAACTGACCATTAAAGACAAATTTCCCATTCTTGTCATTGGTGACCTCCTGGATGAATTGAGTGGCACCCAATTCTTTACTAAACTTGATCTTCGATTGGGCTATCACCAAATACGTATGAAAGAGGCAGACATTCCCAAGATAACCTTTCGCACCCATGAGGGCCACTATGAGTTTTTGGTCATAACCTTTGGCTTGTGTAACGCCCCCTCCACCTTCCAGAGCCTCATGAACCATGTCTTCTGCCCTTTTCTCTGTCATTTTGTCTTAGTTTTCTTTGATGATATCCTCATCTATAGAAAAACATGGATAGACCATCTTACCCATGTGGATCGAGTTCTCCATCTACTCTCCCAGCACCAACTTTTCCTGAAACAGTCTAAATGTGCCTTTGGTGCCTCGGAAGTAGAATACTTGGGTCATCTGGTTGGCAAGGATGGCGTCAGGGTGGATCCGACAAAGATTGAAGTTATGCAAGACTGGCCGCACCTAAAGACTCTCAAAAGCTTACGTGGATTTTTGGGCTTAACAAGGTATTATCGCAAGTTTGTTCAGAATTATGGCAAGATTGCAGCACCTCTCACTGCTCTTCTCAAAAAGAACTCTTTCACTTGGACTCCAGCCGCTGCTCAAGCTTTCCAAACCTTGAAGATGGCCATGTGCACCACTCCGGTTCTGGCCCTTCCTGATTTCACAAAGACCTTTGTGTTGGAATGTGATGCCTCAGGAAAAGGAATCGACGTTGTCCTTATGCAAGAGGGTAGACCTTTGGCCTTCACCAACGAACAACTATCTGAAAGGAATCTGGGCAAACCCATCTATGAAAAGGAAATGTTGGCTATTCTGCATGCCGTTGATCTGTGGCGCCCTTATCTCTTCGGGCAACGTTTCCAAATTAAGACAGACCATCAAAGCCTAAAGTACTTCCTGGAACAACGCATTTCCTCCCTGGAGCAACAAAAATGGGTGACTAAACTCTTTAGATATGATTATGATATCATTTACAAGAAAGGCAAAGACAATGTGGTGGCGGATGCACTGTCCAAAAAATATGAAGACGAAGGATCCCTTTTTTCTCTTTCCTTCATTATACCAGATTGGCTCCAAGCTGTTCGCCAGGAATGGCTACAAGATCCCAAAAGCTCGCATCTGATCCAGCAATTGCAGACCAATGCTCTAGTTCCCCCAGGGTACTCTTGGTTCCAATATGAGCTTCGATACAAAGGCCGTTTGTATTTAAGTAAACAATCAAAGCTTAAATCCATAGTACTTTTTGAGCTCCATGCTACACCCACAACGGGGCACTCCGGGTTCACCAAAACCTATGACAGGGTCAAACGATCTTTTTTCTGGGATGGCATGAAACAGGACATCCGTAAGTTTGTCGCTGAATGTGATGTGTGTCAACGCAACAAGGGAGAAACAGTCAAATCTCCGGGCACACTACAACCGCTTCCGATCCCACCTGCTATTTGGAAGGATATATCTATGGAATTTATTACCGGCTTACCCAAATTAGGAAATAAATCAGTCATAATGGTGGTTGTGGATCGCCTTTCCAAGTATGCTC
The DNA here is from genome assembly GCA_009831015.1 of Picea engelmannii. NCBI lineage: Eukaryota > Viridiplantae > Streptophyta > Pinopsida > Pinales > Pinaceae > Picea > Picea engelmannii. The sequence goes on along the minus strand of ML783867.1, from coordinate 506,961 downwards.
ATTTCTGCGCTATTCAACACCCATTTACTGCATCCACGGTGTCTCAAATTTTCATAGACCAGGTCTTCAAGCTTCATGGCATGCCACACTTTATTGTTTTTTATCATGACCGAACTTTCAAAAGAAATTTTTGGTAAGACCTGTTCAAGCTTCAAGGCACCCAATTGCATCTCACCACAACTTATCATCCCCAGACTGATGGTCAAACGAAAGTTGTCAACAAATGCTTGGAAACATATCTGAGGTGTTTTTCCTCTGAAAAGAAAAATCAGTGGGTTCAATGGTTACCCCTAGCTGAATGGTGGTACAACACTTCCTATCATACAACTACACGCATGACTCCTTTTGAAGAAGTATATGGACATAAGCCACCTTCAATTCTCTCATACTTACTGGGTATATCGAAGGTCCAGGCAGTTGACCAAACACTTACAGTTCGAGAGGATATTCTCCGTACCCTCAAAGAGAACTTGGTCATGGCACAGAATCGCATGAAGCAACAAGCGGATCAAGGTCTCTCTAAACGTCATTTTGCAGAAGGGGATCAGGTGTTTCTGCGACTGCAACCATACAAGCAAACTTCCCTCAAGGTCGAGCATTGTCAGAAGCTAGCGCCCAAATTTTATGGTCCTTATACCATTCTCAAGCGTGTGGGACAAGTCGCCTATTAGTTAGCTCTGCCCAGTCATTCGAAGCTACATCCTGTTTTTCATGTTGCATGCTTAAAGAAGGTAATTGGAACTCGGTGCCAAATTCAAACCAACCTTTCCGAGCTAGTTGAAGAAGGATCCATTTGGCTACAGCCAGAAGCCGTTTTGGACCAGCGTGAGCGTCGCCTGCATCAGAGAACCATCAAGGAAGTGCTCGTCCAATGGAAAGATACAACTCCCGCCGATGCCACTTGGGAACCAACTACCATTTTGTAGCAGTTTCCACATCTCAAGCCTTGAGAACAAGGCTGTTTTTAAGGGGGAAGACATGTTAGGGTCCTAACCCACACATAGGTAGAGCAATATATTCGGATGTAATAAAGGTCAATATTAATAAGGCATTTCAATAAAATAGAATAAGGCAGATGTAAGAAGACCTAATAGAAGCTTCCGCTTCTAGAAGGATCTTCCTCTAGATGCTTCTTTTTAGTATAAATAAGAGTCGAGGGTATGAGAACCCTAGCTTGGAGATTATTGTAACAGAGCGCTGCTCAACTAGAGGTTGCCCCCTCGAAGAGGCATGTGAATATTGCTTTCTGAATCAAAGTGCTATTGCAGTTGTCATTCTCATATTATTTCTGTGTTATTGTGGAGATTATGCTGGTTATATTACAGTTATTCTGCCATTTCTAGCATTTTATTTCTGTTCTGCATATTTATTATATCTGGTATCTTGCATTATTAAATTAGTTTGCTCTTTGGGATGGCTGTCTGGCGTCGTTTTGAAACAGTTTGAATTGGGTGATACCGTATCGGGTACTGTCAATTTATTGGGTGATACCGTATCGGGTACTGTCAATTTTCCTGATCTGGCATGCTTAGGCATTTCAGCAATATTCTTTTTAAGTTTTTTAAGAGGCAGACTTTATATGGAGATTGGTCTCAAAGACGTTCTGGCCATCATAACAGCTCCAAAATTGAAGTAGATAGATATGTCGGACAGCTATTGTGTTGGCCTGACGACGTGTCCGAAGGGACGTATATGGACAAGTTCCGTCATAATGTTGTCGCAAGGGACGCCCAATTCGTCCGTAAAGCAATTTATGCAGTATATCTACAATGTTCATAACGTGAGATCCGTCATTCTGCAATGCTTAGCTTTCAACTCTCTTGTACTCACTGTAGAGATGTGCACTTGTCCCCCTTCCAGCATTTGCGGATGCATTGCATTCTGGACAGGCAAAAATGAGGTCATCACAATCATGCTTGTTCAACGGATGCCTGGAACAATAAAACGACTGGCTGATACCTCCCTGTGCCTACTCCCATGTATCAACTGCCTGATAAATGGGTGCCATGGGGGCAAGCAGAGCCTGTTGCATGCGGAGTGGAGAATGACAAGGGAACCCCCATGGTTGACCCCCCTGCTGCAGTGTGTACAACACTAAGTGATATTTCTGATGAATCCTTGCCAACTGCTTGCATCTGCATTCCACTGCCATCAGCCGAAGATGATCGCTGGACAAAGCTGCTGATCAGATCATTCAATTCTAAAGAGAACGAAGCTAGAGGAGCCATAACCACACGTGCCATAGGCAGCGTTTCGTATGACCTTGAAAACTCTATGGCTGGGAATGCGGAAAGCTTTGCAAAAGAAGAATACAGCACTACTTCCCTAATAGTGCCGAGGTTGGCAGAAATATTCATCAACGTTCTTTTAACTTTCTGGTTCAAAGTAGATGGTTTCTCTAGCGCTCTAGTGGCTAGAAGGGCGATTAAAGATTATATTGTGGACAACAGAGGAAGAGGATTTGCTGCCCATGTGTTTATAACCAAAGCTGAGGTCAGATCTAATACCAATAACACCAATAACAACCATGTCTGCCAGTTGTTGTCGTTCAGAGGTAATCATCTAAGCCCCAGAATCTGGTCTTTCATGATAGGTTTTATGAATTTGGGTTGCGCTATTAGTTGGGCAGTGCTGGTTGCATTGGAAGGAAGCATTAACAAATGGTATCATACGCATTCCATGCCACCCTCTGAACTTAGAATTGTCGTCATAATGTCAGCTATTACTATTGCTTTGGGCATGGACTGCATGGATTTGTATTTGCATTTGCAAATTAAAAAGAATTTCCGTTCTGACACAAAGACTTTTCTAATTTGTGCAATGATCTTTTTTGAAATAGTCTGTATTGTATCAGGCAGCACAGTATTGAGAGTTTTGGGTATAAAAGTATTTGGGAGATGGATATGTAGTGCTGTCCACAGCCTTGTTTGGGTGAAGTGGTCAATTGGAAGTTATCTTCTTGGTCAGTATTCGCCAGATTATGAAGGGCAATATTCACGAGCGTATATTATTCCTGCAATGTATATGTACTCTTCTGCTTTCATGCTGAATGCTGTTTTGACTGGAGTGCGGGCCCAGTGGGATTACTTGTAAGAAGTGGAGGGATTAGTGCAGACCAATTATATTGCCGTCAAACAATATCATTTTATTTTTATTTTTAAACAGTGTTATTTAATTCAAAATCGTAGGTGTGTTTTTATATGTGCACCAAGGCAGATATTGTAATCCATTGCAAGTCAAACAAGCATAGGTTGCAAAGCTTGCAACCTAGTCCCTGCGTATTAAGGAACTGTCCCTGTGTAGATTGTAAAAAGTTGACGCTTGTTCTTCTTATTAAGGAAGTGTTTCCCTGTGTACATTGTAAAGAGTTGATACTGAGTTTCTCTGTGTACACTGACGTTTTTTCTTTCTTCTATAACGTCTATGCATTTGAACAGATCATATTGCCATTGTAAAGAGTTCACCCTTGTTCTTCATATAACCTCCATGTATTTCAACGGATCATGTTCTTTTAACATTAAAGACGATGTTTCATGTTCACAGAATAGTTTGATAAAATAAGAACTGATAAAATTGAATCGGTCTTCTTCCTCCTTTCGGATGGTTGCCTTAACAAATTATTCTCCGCAACCTTAGATGAGTTTACTGATGTTGCGATCTCATGTAATAAAAAAGTTGCATCCTCTCCCATATGAGTTAAAAGTGATCGACATCCCATAATAAACAGTAAGCCCGTAATGAGAAGAGATTTGGCAGGTTGCAATACTTTAAGATCATCTTCTGAATATTTGTTTGAATCTTTGATCTGGGAGAAAGAGAAATCCCATTGGCATTTCTAATGGGCTTATTCACTCAATTTCTATATTCAGGTCATGAGGAATCTGTCTTGTTCAACCCAGCGATCTTCTGAATCGGCATCACAAACAAGCCTAGCTATTCATATGAATTGGCAAAGTTGACATCCTTCAGAGCTCTCTCTCCCAGTATTTGGAAACGCTTAGAGAGCATGGCGTGGAATGCCTAGAATATGGGCAACAATCAGCGGCGTTTCTTATTTCTTGCTTATAAGAAACAGCTTGCTTATTTCTTTGGTTGGGTTCCTATAAGATATGATAAGTTGCTTTTCATTATTAAAAAAATATTTATTTCGAAAATGGTTGTGGTTTTCCAACAAGCATTTGACATCATCCGTGCTAATTTCTCAATGCAATACACCTGGCCCAAACACACCTTTTAAGGTTTTAAGGTTTTTCAATAGCACTGCAGCTTGGCAAGTGGTGACAATGGTTTTTTCAATAGCAACCCAGCGTAGCACGTGGTGACAAACAAAAGCTTTCTTCCACCTTGGAAGCTCTGCCGCATCCTCAGATCGACCAAGCTCCCCCGTGCTCTATTAGTATTCTCGCCCAACAATCACTAAGAGTAAGATCAGAAGGAGCCTACCTAGCTCGAGCAGATTCAGTGGACTTTGTTTTATGGATGGGCAAGATAAAAAGCCTTTCTCGTAGCGGAGACTTTCCCCTCTTAACTAAGTGGAGGGTTACAATTCCCTGGATTGATTGATTTGACTTATCTCCGGCTGGTCCTTCCTGCACTTATCCTTTGATTACCTTTCACTTCGGTACCCAACTTATTTACTTTACTTACGATTAGAAGCCTACCATGCACGCTTGAAGAATATCAAAGTAAGCCCAAGAAAATGCTATAGTATTTGGTGAGAAGCAAGCATTTAGCGCGAATGCCTCTCAGTTGGTTTCCTGGAGGTGTCCCTGGGAAGTCCATATCTAAATTAATAGTCTCCTACATAGTAGCGGATTCTGCACGTTATAACCGTAATGGGTAAACAATCTGAAGGGGATAAAGGATTGAAATGCCCCTACTATTACTATTTCAGTCAGCCCCAGGCAGTCTTAGGGGAAGGAAGGAAGGGTAACAAAAGTTGAGTTGTACTGGTAAAGACAACACATCTAGCATTCAATCCTTGTATACATGAAATTAGTGTAAAGAGATGATCATTATATTTTCAAAATTGCTTATAACCTAATGTTCCTTTTCTTTTTTCTTTGGTTGAAAGGTACATTAAACGAAAACCACACACATCATAAGGTTTACAAGAAATTCACTCGATCAACCAAAAAGATAAAACGAAGGACTCAAACCCTGATCAACAAAGTTAATACAAAGTTTGTCAATGAACAACGACAGAGATAAAAGAAGTTGCTCCGAAAGTCATCGACAGAATTGAAGATAACTTCTCCGAAGTTCATCAGCGGAGTTCATGAAAATCCCTCCGACCAATCGGCCAGGTTAGAGCAAGTGCGTTGATGTCATCGACGGACATGAGAGCAAGTCCTTCGAATTGCTTTGGCCAACTTAGTAGGAACATTGTCGACTTCATCGAAAAACTTAATAAGAAGTCTGCCAAAGCGATCTCCATAGTTATTTTGAATTGTTTCGAAGTTATCACATCGACAAATTTAGAGCCGACGACTCCGAAGCTTATCGGCAGAATTGGTAGAAATTGCTTCGATGCATGCGCCAGAGTTAGAAGTAAGTGCTTCGACTTGCTTCGGCGAAGTTAACGGTTGGGGCTCCGATGTCTTTCGATGGAAATGAAAGAAACTCTACCGATTTGCCTTCGACGAGCATGACAATACCTTCCCCGAATGTTTGCCGAGGAAATAAGGGTAACTAAGCCAAATTCAATTGGAAAGAAAAATGGAAAGTCCTCCGGCAATCGACGAACTTAATAACAAACATGCCTATGACATGAAATACAATTTATGATTTATACACACGTGATTGGGATCGAGACAATCTTGGGCATGAAATAAAACCTGTAGCTCGCACTGAGGAAGTGTTAGGGTTTTAACCTACAACGCAATATAGATTGAGCGTGGGAAACTTGAATAGTTTCTTTTCTTCACTTGTGTGGGAGGGGGTGCCTTACAATCCATTTGAATTCCTTTTTAAAAATCACACAAAATCTGTGCAAAGAGCACACGAAATCTATATAGAGGCCCACGAAATTGTAAAGAGAAACTCTAAAAACCTTAATCGGTCAGCGTTGTCCTCAAGTGAAGACGCCATTAAGAACACATTGGCACTTCCCTCCTGTTTGTCATAAGTTGAATGCCAACTATTAATTAAGTAGCCTACAAGTATTTACAATTAACTTCCAAAACAATGGCACTGATGGCACTAAAAAATAGAAGAATTTTCACAATTTCATAGAGGCGGCGTAAGCTACTATGCAAGATGCATATCTTTTTATGCGAAGTTTCGAATTGGAAAACATAACTCAAGTTGATGAAATAAAAGGAAACTTATATTGATTACAACAATTAAGACCCCATATTTACCAATGGACGTTTTGATTCAGATGCTTATGATTCCCTTGGTAAATGTATAAGCAGTAATACAGTAAAAGGTGTCGAGGATGTTATTGTTAGGAGGGACGATTAGTGAGGGGAAAGTAATGAATTGGGGTGAATTTATTATATTCATTGAACACACTGTCGATGGTTTAGGTGATGAAATCAAAATTATTAGAAATACATGAAAGAGGGGAAAGGGAACACCGAACTGAATAAAGGTCATTATGGTGTTAAAAGATAGGGTTTTTTTTTTTTTTTTTTAAATGGTTGGATCTCTTGAACAAAGTTTAGGAATAAGTAATTAAATTTTTTTTTTGATGGGTTAAGCATCAATGGATGAATGGTGGGAGGATGTGATGGACTAGTTTATGAGACATTGAATCAACATCAAATTAGTTTGAGGTCAATTTGACAATGTTCCTTGATTATTAATCCAAATGAGACACATGGAAAGAATAGTGCAACGACAAGATATAAAGATAATCTCTCAAGGAATATTGGAATACAAGGAAAGATAGGGTCAACATTATGCCTTGGGACATTTTTGTGGTTCACAGGTACAACTCAATTGTAGGCTAGAAACTATGTGAGAGGCTAGAAACTATGTGCATGGCTTAGAGATCATTCTATGTGCATAGCCTAGAGAGGCTAGAAAAATAGTATTCTTCTTCATGCTCTTGTTCTCTCCACTCTAGCATTTTGACTAAGGAAAATCTGCCAAGTAACATCAAAAGAGGATTAGAATCATAAAAAATCAATTCTTGGAAGTTTTCCTAACTCATTTTATCTTTTCAAAAATTGAGTTGCGGTCGTAGGGCTTTGCTTTTACACAGAGCAACGTCGTCGTACCTTGTCTTTGAGTTCCTTGTGGCGATTTCAGATCGTCAGAGTTCATGATATTGTGGGCCTCCGATGATCTGAAAGTGCAGGTACTCCCAAAAAATCGACTCAAACTCAAGATTAAACAAATGAAATTGAAATTTTAAACCATGAAAAGATAAAGAGGAAGGATATTACCTTTTTGATGGAAGCAGTTTGTGAAATGATCCACCAGGCACTCCAGAATCGACGATTGAAGTTTGGGAGAAAAAAAGGGTTTTGGGCACTATTTGGGTGAAATTGCAAAATGAAATGGTAAATGGGTTGTTTTGACCTATTTTATTAGTTTGTTACCATATTTTATAGCAAAATTAAATTATTTTTTATTTTACCCATGCCCTAAAGTCTAACCAACTTTGCAAAGTGTTTACTATTACAGATTGAAAGATCCAAGGATGATACGTTTGACAGGGGTCCACCATTTTTTATTTTTTTTGTGTGTTTTTCTTATGAACAGATGTTTTTAGGTTTTTTTTAGGAAAAAACTCTGAGCACAGTCTTAATTCTTTCTCACGCTCATGAAACCATGACAATGCAATTGAGTAATCTTTTGTCATTTTTTCGAACTCGCATTTGTAATACGAAAAAAAATTCCTATGGAGTACTTTAAGATCTTTTCAAACTCCCTAAACACAAAAAGATAACCGAACTACCTTGTTCTACCTTGTTCTTTTCACGCTCGTAAAATTATTTGAAGAAAACGTCTGATGAACGATAGATTATCTCTTTCTTGGTATCATCAGACTAACTTACAAAAAAGGAAATTATGGACTTCTCTTTAAGTGTTTTTCAGACTTTCTAAACATGAAAAACCCTTGAGTTTTCTTTCTTTGGAATCATTAAACAAGCATCGAAAGGCCCATATGGGATCAAACTACTCATTCTTAGGGTTTTTTAAACATACTCTGAGGGACTCGTCCGAAGGATGAGCTTACATTACAGGAATATGTTATCATCCTCAAGCTTGCGTAAAAATAAAGAGGTACTCGCCATAAATGGTGGGGGAAAATTGGGAAATAAATGTTTCTCTGTATCTGTGTTAGTGGTAGTAAAGTCGCTCTTGAACATGACACCCCCATTCATCACTGTATCCGGGTTGGGAAATCTATTTGCCTCTCGTTTGTCCATCCACAAGTTCATATGTTGGGTCCTCCTAGAGTCAATGCTGCCAAGACAATTTTCATGTCATTCATATGTTCAAGAGAATTCCAACCTAAAATAGCCTTCTATTGAGTCGACCATCTATAGTTATAAATTTTCTACCATGTTGGCCTTCCCCGAGTCAGTTCCAAATCACTTCATACTCTAATCTACTTCAAATCTGCTACACATTTCGTGTCATTGATGGGGGATACATTCAGGCCCTCCTATGACAAGTATTTTTACTTTCGACTTCAACTCATTATCCGGGAACATGACTTAGAAATCATAGAGTACCTTGGAGCCTGCATGCCTCAATGGCAGGTCTCTTCACTTCCAACAATGGGTTCACATCATTGGCCCCTGATTGGAAGACTCCATCGAGTGTTTGACTTCAACTCATTAATTCACACTCGTTGGATTGTACTAGGAGTACCTTGGGAGTCATTAACATCAATGGTGATTTCCCTCACACTTGTTAACGATTTTCATTAATGACCGATAATCAAGTGGTTTCTACCATGTTCGACTTCGACAGATGTAATCACATGGCTAGATTCGTACTTAGAGACGATGGAAATGAAGAATACGGATCTCATCATGTCGGTCCAGGTTGCGACAGAGTATTCATCATTTTGTACTGACACATAGATCCACTGTGTATGTCTCGTGGCTATGTCTGAATTTGAATTCTTTAAGAGCATATATCCACAATGTATTTCTCGTGGCTATGTTTAATAATGATGACATGGATCCATAGTGTATGTTTAGTGGCCATGAATCACTTGACACTTATGATATAGTCACTTGTATTCTGAGTATGGGAACGCCTACCTTAGAAGATGGTATAGTATTATGTAGATGCTTGATTTTTTGCAAGTTCACAATCGATGCGTTCCTTGTTTTCAACACACACATTCTACAAAGTATTTCAGTTGTCATAGGTTCCAGATTCATACTTTGGGGGAAAATCTGTTACACATCATTTTGGTCACCCTAGTGATAAATTGACGACATGTGCTTAGCTCACTTCCATGTTCCCTGAAAATATTAAAAGAGACTTTCTCCATGAGAGAAGTGGTTTGTTTTTCCTCCCTCAAAAACTATGACAAGGAATATCGTTGCACCCTACTCTATGCTTTGAGTGTGACGATGCTTGATCGTTGCATTCTACACAAAATCTGGACTACGTCGTCGTCATAGGTTTCTTGTGCATAGGGTGTGACGATGCTTAAGCAAAGGAAAAGTTAAAATTCATGAATGTTCTAGAAGGGAATATTCTAGAAGATGAGGTGGCCTCCAATAGGTTTGGATCTTACTCGCTTCTTTGATCTAGTGGGATCATCCTAATCTCCTCATCTATCCCTCTTTCACCCTATATAAAGAGGGATCACTCATGGAAAAGGCGAAGGTTGAAAATTCTAAGGTTTGCATATGAATGAAGAGTTATGCTATAGATTATACTTGAGATAGCTTTTCTTTAGCTCTCTAACAAATTGTGGATCTTCTTCATCAAAGGCATTGGAGAAAAGGTGTGTGCGTTGGATCAAAGATCCATTGAAAGAGATCTTGCAACATTAAGGCATGGGTTGTATTCTCCACTTTCCATTTTAATATAATGCAACAATACATTTCTTCCCTATAAAGGTGTCTTGGATTTTATTATATAACTCCTTGATCTTACACATAGAATTCATTGGAATATATATATCTTTGTTCTCTCTCTCTTTGTTGGTTTTTGCTTCTTAAACATGTTCACCATCCTGCAAATCCAAAGATGGAGCGAAAAGGACGAAACTAGTGAGGATCAAGCGTCATTTAAAAGGTATGTCACTCGCCCCTCTCTGAACTAGTTTATATGACAATGAAGTCTAAGGTGAAGTTTGTATTCTGTCTTGTTTTGTTCTAGCTTCCTATAGAAGTCAGGGAGATTAGTTTGTGTTCGCACTTACCAATTTGTCTGATAACAACAATTGATATAATTCATATTTTCATATGTGTATTACTTCACATGCCAATGTGAGTTTTATTATAGATATAGGATCTTATTCTAGATATTTTCCTCCCTTGGAACATGCTCAACTGGTTGACAACTCTCTAATTGGTGATTTTACAGGTTTGTTGTGATATACTTTCTCTTAGTTTTTTTTAATGGTGTATTTTGTGTTTTGAATATACTAGTGTGTTAACGATGTTTATGATAGGTAACTATAGTATGAGGGGAGAAGCATCCTCTTCTATCATACAAATCCAACCACACGAGGGTTACAACTCCAGTATTGCCCAATTTTCCAGAGACACACCTCATCATATTGAGTAATCCATTCTAGTGAAGGTGAACCCTCATATATGGTATTTTTTAAATTTCCACAATATCCAAGTGTTTAACATGAATAAAAAATTCTTCAACTATCGAAACCATTTGAAAATGAGCCCCATTTATAAGAGTAGGATGTTTTTTAGAAATTATTATCATCTTAAAATGTTGCAAATCTAAAGCTCAAATAAGAAGGTTTTACCTTAGAGCTTAGATTTTGAGAGGATTTTCACAAATTCCATAGTAGTGATCCCATCCCCCCTTTTCCATGCCTAGATAAGGTGAATTCTATGCTATAGGGAAATGACTTCTAATTCAAAAAAAAATTGCTAGAGGGAAATGACCTTAACTTATAAGAATAATACTTATAGAAAAGAAAAAGACAAGTTCCAGATTAAACTTGTATCCACATAAAATAACACACAAACAAAAAAACAACAAAAAATCGCATTTAGTTGCTCACCCAACTGTGGGATCCCAAGACCCGATGACAATATAGATTCTATGCAAAATGTGGTAATTTTGTTTGAGAGGCATAGTCATGCAACATGTTGTCATTTCATTATGAAATTTATTTATTATTACTATACGTTTAATCAAGTAGCACTTCATTGTTTAAGATAAGGCATAGATTTCATTTCATTTATTTGTGCATAAATTGCAGGCAGAGGATGACAAATATGTTCTCCAACCAATGAACTATCCAAGACTTCCAATTGATGCAATGCAAAAGATACAAGCAAGATGTACATGGAAGACATTTGACAAAATTTGAATATCAATGTAGTGAAAAAAATTGTTTTCCAAGTGTTGTTGCTCATGTGATGGGCTTAGAAGAGCTGCTCGACAATTGTTATTGGTAACATGAAAAGTATGAGAGACACCCTTACTTTATATATGTGAGAAACTTTGCATATTTCAATATAATGGTTTGGATTCACATCGATGCATAAGAGTATATTTTTTTCAAAATTTGATACACAAGTTTTGTGCTCCAACTTTCTTTCTGGTTTTTTCTTAGTTCTTGTCTGGTTCTAGTTTCTAGGTCCGACCAATTCAATGACCAACGCTTCATAATGTATTTGATGTTGCACAAATCAGATACATTGTTTGTATCCTAACAATAAAATAATGATATTTCATCCATACTCGATTGCATAATTTGTATGGAGAGGGTGTTTTGTGAGTTCTTTTCTCTGTAGCAAAGTTTTTGCAATTGGCAATATCTCCATTTGTTTATGTTACAACTGATATATTTTCATTGAATGGTTTTCACTTATATTTTGTTTTTTATAAATGTAGGGGTTGTTGGTTACTTGGGATCTACATTGTTTTTAAATATCAATTGTGATAGAGGACAAGTAGATCATAAACAAAATGAAATATATTTAATGAATTTTTTTTATCCAATGGAAAAATTTGTAACATTAGTGTTAAGATATCAAAATCTACATTCTGAAATATGGAAACAACATCACATCAAAAAAACTTGAATTGTTACTGAAAGTCTTTCCATTTGTCCTATATCAAGTCTATCATTGATCATGGCATCTGGCCTTATTTGTTTTTCAAAAAGATACATAATAAAAAATGGGCCAAAGCCTCTAGAAAGATGATAACTATACAACAACAAAAGGTCATCAAGCATCCTCTCAAAAGAGGGTCTTCATCATATTTAGTAGAAACTATCAACAAAACCATTCATCAACTAGAAAATCATAATAAAAAATGGCCCAAAGCCTCTGGAAACCCGATAATTATACAACATCAAAAGGTCATCAAGCATTCTCTTAAGAGAGGGTCTTCATCATCTTTAGTAGAAATTGTCAACACAATCATTCAACTCGAAAATATGTCAACACAACCATTCATCAATTTTTCATAAAAGGACCAATGAGAAAAAAAGGGATGATGTTTCTCAACCTATAGCCATCTTAGATTGACTTCGAACATTTTGTTTGGACAAACCATAAACAAATTTATTAAAATTTATTTTTATATGACTAAAACAAATTTGCTTAGAAAGGTTCCTAGACTGAATATACGAAGGAACATGCATATTATTCTAGTATTTATATTATTAATCATCATAAATAAGGGGAACATCATTATTAATCCATCGGATGGAAGACATCATGGACAATCAAGATTCAAAGTCACATTAATAGCTTTTATGAATGCATATTATTCTACCCAAGTAAAAGATATCAATATGCTATGAAATGAGGCAAAACCAATAAACTGCTAAACCCAACATCAATGAATGCAACATTAAGTCATAGATTACTGCCAACTTCTTGCCCTTAATAGGAGACAATTCACATGAAAAGTGGGCTTGAGAAACAAGATGGATTAAACAATTAGGTTGTGGAAAGATGCAACACAAACTAAATGGAACCAAAATGTGCTAATGAAATGTGGTTTCTCACTACAAGAAATGCATTAGCAAAACTTACATGAAAGAATTATCAGCAGAAATGTTATCAAAGTTATAATATAATAAAATTTATGAAATAGGTGTCATGATTTTCTCTAAAAAATATGGTAAAATAACAAAGAAAAAATAGTAAAACACTCATTTTTTTAATCATGAACCATACACATAAGTTTGGATTTATACAAATCCTTGTTCTACTTTATCCCCCTTACTAGAGATCCCAGATATTACAATTTGAGAAAAATGTAATATAGTAATGGGTTCTTCTTTAGTGAAACAACCATGCCACTAGAGACACAACAACAATCATTAGAAGAAAGCATCCACACATTGGCGATCTATATCGATGTCCATCAATGAATTTAGTTGGCATAGATGGTGATACCAAGCCATCTTTTACACCTTCACCTACAATTGACATTTCTCCCAACACTAAATCACTTGACATCCTCTTAATCTTCGCATGGTGATTTATGGTAAAACACTGAAATTGAGCAACAACAATTGTTGCTTCTCTATAAAGATGTTTTAGATTGTCTTTTCAAACTTGATAAATTCCTTTCATCTGATTACATATCAATTCTGAGTTGGTGAAGAATACAATATCATTGACACCATATTTTTTTGTTTTTTTTTTCGCCCTTCAACACGGGAAATATAGTATGCTTCATTATTTGTAGTCTTTCCATAAACTTCTCTCTTAGTTTGGAGGACGTGATTTAGTTCCATGTTGTGAAGGACATATGCAATAATCATTTGACCCGTGTTTGGGTAACAAGATATTTCAATGGATAATGTCCACTTCTGCACCATTCTATATGTCTCCAAGTACATGGAGAAAAATAAAACAACAAATTTTGATTAGGCATTTAAAAACAAACTTTTAACATTGAACAAACTATGTTGGGTACGAATGTAGTGTTGTATTGCAACCATGAAATGAAAAAGATTAATTTATATGCTTACCAATCTTTTTATGTTGTTCTTCCAAATGACAAAAATAATGTTTCTTTTGATTCTAAAGAATTTCAAAGAGCAATGCATGTGGGTAATTTTAGTGTAACTATTATGTGGTTAGTTTTGTGGATACTCATATGTAAGCTTTGACATTTCATATGTAGCTCTTATAATGAGCAATAAGTTTGTATTTGAGATCGATTCATATTTTTTTTAGAATGATTCATATTTTAAAAGAACTTTGTATGTCCCAAAACTTCCTATGATTAATGACCAAGAAATTTTTTCTAGGAAGTGAAACCAGCTTAGAGTTTAGGAGAAAGTCAATCCTCTAGAGAAATCCAAATATAACTCATATATGCTTTCCAAACATTCCTTGTTATTTTACAATGGATATCTATTTTAGGTACTTTGGACCAAGAATAAAGATATTGAATGGTGAACAATTATCAATGTCTAGGCTAAAAGAATGCAAAAGAGTCACAACCTTTGCATACCAAGAGGTTTAGTAATTGTTTGTGGCCAAATGCATGGAACATTGGAGTGCAAAAAAATTATACCTCTACTTAGTGATTGCTAACACAAGAAAATGTCCCCTTCTCAACATTGTGTGTTCACTCGATGAAAGGGCCCAATTATACCTTTCTCCATTGAAATGGTGAACTCTAGTTGTTCCTAGATTGCCATCAATTATGATTTTTATGAAATAAAATGAAATGCACACATCATGCAATGGAAAGTGAAATATGAAATGCAACCTAATATAATCCTACCAGAGAAAACAACTAAGAACCGATTGACATGAAATAGAACTAGAGGTATAGAGCTCAAGGAGAAGAGTCCACCAACTGCCATAAGGACAAAACCCAATGCAAACTCTAGGGATTGAGAGTTGTCTACAAAACACCAAGAGCATACTTGTTTCATGTACACTTTGATGCAAAACAAAGGGAGAAGTACATAGAGCATGGAGAATAGTCCACCAACTACTATCTGCACACGCCTCAAAGCAAAATCAAAGGACCAAGGATAGCCTACAAATCACTCAAAGATTACCTACTTCACATCAAGTTGTTGGCATGCAAAAGATAAGTGAGCAATAACAAAGAAACAAGAGAAAATTCCATGTGATACAACACTACAACCCACAAGCACCAACAAAGTTAGGAGAGGAGTGAATAGTCCACAACCACGCCTAGATCTCAAGAGTATGGAAACATTAGCTAACAATGACCTCTTTATTCACATAGAATGTTAATTACGTTGCAAAGAAAAATACCCCTTAAAATTGAGTGCACAAATTCCCTTTATACAAAATAAGGTGACTCTTAACCTTCCAAATGACTCTTCACTTCGAGTAACGGTCTTCTCTCTTTTGAATTTTCTCTTTGTGACCAAAAATAAAATTAACTAATGTTGGTCATACTTTATCTATGCATTTTTAGTTGGGTCACTATTTCACCAAAAAAATCTCCCATATACATTAACCACATTTTCCACCCTTGACCTAAGACTAGCCAACCTAAGCTCTACATTGACTCTCTTGTCAACTAGGTCATCACATGCAAGTCTTAACCTTATCACATGCAAGTCTTAACCTTTTGGCTTGCTTAGCTAGGAGCACTATGAATCTTTCCAGGATTGCCTCATTATGTTTTTTTTTTTCTCTTTTGTTGGTTATCTGATTTCCATTTGTTGGTATGCAAGCTGCAAAGTCAGTTGTGCTCAGAGAGCATTTGAGGGTCGCGTCATTAACATCAAGGATCTGATTAGCATTAGCCTTCTTCTATTCTATGTTTTGGATGACCTTTTTCTTGCTTCTTCTATTCTATGTTTTGGATGACCTTTTTCTTGCTGGAAGACGAGGGTTCTTCATCAAGGGAATTTAGTGGATCCACTAGTAGGCTTCTTGCGACTAGAACTTTTTTCAAAACACTTACCATTTCATTCAAGATACTGAGCACCTCACTTTGTGCAATTTGAAAACTATGATATTCAAAGTCCATGCATGCATTTATTTTAGCAACCTCAACTGAACTCAATACATGAATATGGCTCAGGATTAAAACATATTGATCCTACCATTGAACACAATCTACTAATTGGGATTACCACTATCTGAGGGCTATTCCCACAAACTTTTCCATTACGTTTTGTACTCTTTTTTTTTTTTCTTTGATTTTTCTCTCTTTCCCTCTGTCATTATGATTTAGGGATTTCTTGTGTGTGTGGGGTTACCATTTCATTTACTTTACTTTCATTTTCATTTGAAAAAGGTGTAAGAAACGCTATAATCGATTGTTAAAATAAAATTCCACAAAATTCTTGCTTATGTTAATACTGTAAGTGATCTTTGCGATGTATTGGGGATGGAATCCGTTTTTTAATATCATTACCGAAGTTCATCCTAGCTTAGGTGATTCGTTGGGTATTCAGTCAAAGAGCATTGGTAATGGTACTTTGGCCAGGCTAGCTAGAACAGTGCAATCTTTAAAGGAGGAGAAGAAGAAGCAGAGGTGCAATCTTTAAAGGATGAGAAGAAGCAAAGGTTGCAAAAGGTAATTCCTTTATTCTTGAAAAATAGATTATCTGCTTGTACGTGTTACTCTGAACTACTTCTTACCTAACACAAAGACTATGCTCCTTAGTAGTATGCATTGAGGTTAAAGTGCCATTCTGAGAGAATATTATATCATAATACATGTTTAAGTAATCCTGGTGAGATTTAACTTAATGAGATGCTGAGAGGATTTCCTCTAAACTGTAAACCAATGCCTTTAGATATGTTGTAAATTGTAGTAGAAATTATAGAGAAAATCATAATTTTACAATTGTCTTCATAGTTTCTCCATTTAGTATGCATTGAGGTTAAAGTGCCATTCTGAGAGAATATTATATCATAATACATGTTTAATAATATATTTAAGTGAGATTTAACTTAATGATATTACTCAAGAGCCACGTGCTATATATGCTGAGAGGATTTCCTCTAAACTATAAACGAGTGCCTTTAGATATGTTGTATGTAGTAGAAACTATGGAGAAAATCATAATTTTACAATTGTCTTCATAGTTTTTCCATTATGAGAGTAAATTGTAAAAAGTAACTTTAGAGAAAATACACATCGTACCCTACCCTACACCACCCTATCCTATGATTGAGAATGGAGAAAGAAGATCGGCTTTCGAATTTTAAAGAATAACTACTTCTGATCAATATAAATAATATTCACTACTTTGTCCATCTACCCAGTTCCATTTTTCTTGTGATTTTGAGGTCCTGCAGCGAGTGTTTGTGATATATTTGAGGCCTGCAGTATGGAGCAGACAATTCCGATCAAAGAGATAATTCTAGTTTCATATGCTGACGTCCGTCACCGACATTCATTTGAAAATCAGACAAACACAATGGATATGGATATGGATAGTATGCTGGGTAAACAATGTATCAAAATCAAAAAAAAAATTCAAGACTACTTCGCTTAACTCACAATGTATCCAGATTTATGACATGTAGCACCTCAACGAGAATGATCTCTACAATAACCAAACTAGCTTCTTTCTCCATTTTTAGCCCAGTAAATTTCAGTGAAGCAGTAAATAAACAAATAGATTTCACTAAAATGCATATGCTCGATTTTCCTTTACTTGATTCAATTATTAGCACGCTCATGTATTTGAACGGATTTGGACGGATTTTATTTTACTTGATTCAATTATTACTTGATATGGATAGTATGCTGGGTAAACTGTAGTCCCATGAGAATAGAACCAGTAATCTGTATTCCACTGCCTTCAGTTGAAGATGATCGTTGGACAAAGTTGTTGATCAGATCATTCAATTCTAAAGAGAACGAAACTAGAGGAGCCATAATCACAAGTGCCATAGGCAGCGTTTCATATGACCTTGAAAACTCTATGGCTGGGAGAGCGGAAAGCTCTACAAAAGAAGAATACAACACTACTTCCCTAATAGTGCCGAGGTTGACAGAAATATTCAGAAATATTCAGAAATATTATATTGTGGACAACAGAGGAAGAGGAAGAGGATTTGCTGCCCATGTGTTTATAACCAAAGCTGAGGTCAGATCTAATGCCAATAACACCAATAAAAACCATGTCTGCCAGTTTTTGTGGTTCAAAGGTAGTTATCTAAGCCCCGAAATCTGGTCTTTCATGATAGGTTTTATGAATTTGGGTTGCGCTATTAGTTGGGCAGTGCTGGTTGCATTGGAAGGAAGCATTAACAAATGGTATCATACGCATTCCATGCCACCCTCTGAACTCAGAGTTGGCGTCATAATGGCAGCTATTACCATTGCTTTGGGCATGGACTGCACGGATTTGTATTTGCATTTGCAAATTTACAAATTTGTCCGTTCTGGCACAAAGACTCTTCTAATTTGTGCAGTGATATTTTTTGAAATAGTCTGTATTGTATCAGGCAGCACAGTATTAAGAGTTTTGGGTATAAAAGTATTTGGGAAATGGATATATAGTGCTGTCCACGGCCTTGTTTGGGTGAAGTGGTCAATTGGAAGTTATCTTCTTGGTCAGTATTCGCCAGATTATGAAGGGCAATATTCACTCCGCTTATGATAAATCCGCTGGTTGGTGGACTAGTCGTGCAATGTATATGTACTCTTCTGCTTTCATGCTCAATGCTGTTTTGACTGGAGTGCGGGCCCAGTGGGATTACTGGTAAGAAGTGGAGGGATTAGTGCAGACCAATTATATTGTTGTCAAACAATACCATTGAATTATATTTAATATCATTTTATTTTTATTTTTAAACAGTGTTATTTAATTCAAAATCGTAGGTGTGTTTTTATATGTACACCAAGGCAGATATTGTAATCCATTGCAAGTTAAACAAGCATATGTTGCAAAGCAACTTAGTCCCTGCGTATCAAGGAACTGTTTCCCTGTGTAGATTGTAAAAAGTTGACGCTCGTTCTTCTCATTAAGGAAGTGTTTCCCTGTGTACATTGCAAAGAGTTGATACTGAGTTTCTCTGTGTACACTAACGCTTTAGCAGATCATATTGCCATTGTAAAGAGTTCACCCTTGTTCTTCATACAACCTCCATGTATTTCAACGGATCATATTATTTTTACATTAAAAACGATGTTTCATGTTCACAGAATCGTTTGATAAAATAAGGACTGATAAAATTGAATCGGTTTTCTTCATCCGAAATTCGGATGATTGCCTTCACAAATTATTCTCCACAAGTGTTGATGAGTTTAGGGATGTTGCGATCTCATTTAATAAAAAAGCTGCATCCTCTCCCATATGAGTTAAAAATGATCGACATCCCATAATAAACAGTAAGCCCATAATGAGAAGAGACTTGGCAGGTTGCAATACGTTAAGATCATCTTCTGAATATATGTTTGAATCTTTGAACTGGGAGAAAGAGAAATCCGATTGGCATTTCTGATGGGCTTATTCACTCAATCTTTATATCCAGGTCATAAGGAATCTGTCTTGTTCAACCCAGCTATTTTCTGAATCGGCATCACAAACAAACCTAGCTATTCGTATGAATTGGTAAAGTCGATATCCTTCAGAGCTCTCTCCCAGTATTTGGAAACGCTTAGAGAGCATGGCGTGGCAACAATCAGCGGCGTTTCAAACATCCAGATGGGATCATAAGCAAGGTCATTCCATCTCTGTTGGCCCTATTTTTTTGAAGAACAGAACTCGTAGCTGCTCCCCACCAACCCAATTGAAAGAGTGAGTGAGACATCCCAATTGCTAAAGCGAACGTATACCTTCCTCAACATTTGGAGGTGCCGACATAACCATCAAACTCAACAGCCCGTCTTCAAGCATCACATTCATTTGTGCCAATTATACAACTTGCTTATTTCTTTGGTTGGGTTACTATAAGATATGATAATTTGCTTTACATTATTAAAAAACATTTATTTTGAAAATCATATATTTCATATTAAAAAAAAAATTATTTCGAAAATCATATATTTCATATTAAAAATTCTAGAATTTTTAAAAATAACAAAAAAATTACATAAACATATTAATTTACAAATATCGAAATTTAATATGCTTACTTCAGTGAAAAAAAATTTGTTCATTATAATGATCTTGGTCCAATTATAATGAAATATTTAATGATATTATAGATATTATAATGATATATTTAATGATATTAATATTAATATCTATAATATGTAACAATGGTATGAGTATATTATTATTAATAGTATACTAATACTTGGAATAATGGAGAATAGTCTAGAATTACTACTCTTACATAGTTGTTACGTAGTTAGGATTGGATCTTTTATTGGCATCTATATCCTATTTGTTAGGAAGTTGTTTCTCTCCTTTAACGAACTCATGTATCTTTATTATTTCATAATTTAATGATGATTAGTAAGTGGTGTGTGGCGACCTCCAAGTGAAACTTGTCTCACCTATGAGCGGAGCATTTCTTTCAATAAACAATTTGTCTTTCCTTGTCATTGTTTCAAGTTGGTATACGAGCCTGGTTAGAGGCTGAGTAAAGGAGTTGTCTATTGGAGCATTGTCTGACTGTGCCAGATTTGTGGTGTGGATGTGAGCCGCTGCTGAAGGAGTCGTTGTTGGTGGAATTGATTCCACAGTTGTCTAAGTGTAGATCTTGTTGGTGATTGTCGAGGTTAGAAGAACCTTCACTGCGCCGATGCAAAGGAAGATCTGTGCCAGTGTGGATGAGACACGGAAGATCGTTGTCTTGAATTGTTGGACGTGGTGGTTTGATTGTAGAGTTGCATGGAGATCTGCTGCATGCCTTGGGTGCTGTGCCCTTCGTGAGTGTGATTGGTGTTACATGTGTGAAGGAACTACTGCATGAGAGGAGCTACAAATGTGGCTAATGTTGTTTTTGTTGGGACTGATTGTGTCATGCTTAGTTTCGGTTTGGACGTAGGAGAGAAATCACTAGTGCGATTAAGAGTCACATCAAATTGCCAGAATCGGGAACTAAGTGGCTATCTCAGCAGAGACTAGTGGTTGCTACTGGTGAATCGTTGGAGGTGTAGTTGGAGATCGGTCTGTTAGAGATCAGAATCATTGCTGGGGAACCACACTGCTTGTTGTTGGTATGCCTAGATCCCTCAAATCGTTGCTTAATGTTTCTAAGATTGAATCGCTGCTACTGGTTCGTCCACCTTAAAGACATGCTAGTCAATAGAGAGTGTGTGATTTCTTGGATTATGTGCATGTGTGGAGGATATCACTTGGTCAGTCAATAGAGAGTGTGCGCGTGCCTGGAATGTGTGCATGTGTGGATAGTGTGCCTGCGTGGATTGTGCACCTGCGTGGAGGATAACGTTGCTTCCTGTTTCTTGCCCGAGCGCCAGAGATCGTCTAGATCACTACTGTTGTTGCCATTTTTTGCGTCTAGTCGCTGCTTTGGAGAGGAGTTTCATGATCTCCCATAATTGCTACCCTGGTAAAGTTTCCATTCTTGCGTTAGATCACTGCTTTAGAGATGATTTTGTTGTGAGTTTGTTGCATGAAGGAGTTTGCAGAGATGACGAATCCACTTGCATAAACCTACCTCAATGAAGCCAACAAGTTAGATGGCTCGAATTTCATCAATTGGAAATTCAAGATACAGACCTTGATGGAAGGTTATAGTGTGTGGACGGTTGCAAAAGGAGATGAAGTGCGACCCGATGCGGCTGCAGGTGCGACAACGACAACAATCCAAGATTGGGATAAGAGGGAGAAAAAAGACAAGGTATTATTACGAATGTTTGTGAAAGATAATATAATTTCTCACATTAGAGATGCTAAGACTTCTAATGAAACCTGGAAAGCACTTAAATATTTGTATGAGACTAATAATACAAATAGTATTATTTTTCTGAAGAGTAAATTTCTAAGTATTAAAATGGATGTAAATGAGTCTGTTAGTACTTTTCTTGGGTGAATTAAATACATGAAAGATAAATTGGGAGATATAGGAGAAAAAGTGTCAAACATTGATCTTGTCACAATTACCCTAAATGGAATGCTAGAGGACTATCAAATGTTTATAACAAACCTTGCAGTGAGAGAGAAAGTTCCTACCTTTAAGGAACTAACAGGTATATTGTTGCAAGAAGAAGAGAGGTGCAAGAATTTGAAGCCTCGTAATTCAGACTTAAAACTATGGACAAATAAGAGATTCCCTAAAGAGAAACCAGGAGAAGGAAGAAGAGGAGGAAGTTCATTTCAGAGGAAGTCATTTCCAAATCCAAATCAAGGTATGTCATTCCCAAAGCCAAATCAATCTATGTCATCTAATAGAAATGAGCCTACGTGTTTCTATTGTGGTAGGACTGGGAATCTTACCAGAGAATGTTATAAGAAGAAAAGTGATGAGGTTAGACATAAATACAAGAAACATTATGGACACTTTGCAGAAGAAAAACCGAATTTTGATTCAAGAGATCTCAGATTGTTTGTGTCTAATGCTGCATTGTCTGCTGAAACTGATGATGTTGATGCATGGTTTGTTGATTCTGGAGCCTCAATTCACATGACATGTAATCAGAATTGGTATATAAAATTTAAAGAAACACATAATGGTGCCCATATTTATCTTGGAGATGATCGTTCCTATTCGATCAAGATATATGGAGATATTCCAGTAACAATGTCGAATGGTACTGTCAGACACATTCACAATGTTGTGTATGTCCCTGGGATAAATAAAAAATTGATTTATGTGTCCACAATTATATATTAGAATTTGAAGGTCGAATTTTCAAGACACATTGTATAGTGAAGGACTTGCATAAACATTACAAAAATGTTGCCTCAGGAGTCAGATTTGGAGGTCTGTACAAACTTGATGTCACCAACAAGAACCATCAAGCATTGACTTCTGCAACTATGCCTACAGAAACTCTTTGGCACCAGAGGTATGGTCACATCAATTATCATGATTTTTTGTTATTACAAAAACAAAGTATGGTTGAAGGACTCCCTATGTTGAAGAATGAGTATGTTTCTTGTGAAGATTGTGTGTTAGGAAAGATGCACAAAGATGAATTCCCCTCTAATTCTGATAGGAGAAAGAAATATGTATTAGAACTTGTGCATACTGATGTTTCTAGACCAATGCAGACAAGGTCCTTAGGTGGTGCTTATTATTTTTTTCTATTTATTGACGATTGCACAAGATACACATGGGTTTATTTCCTTAGGAGAAAGAGTGATGTTTTTGAATACTTTAAGGAATTCAGAAACATGGGGGAGAAGCAAACAGGAAAAACCATAAAAATCCTCTGTTCATATCAAGGGGGAGAGTACAGATTGTGGAACCTCATCAAGTATTGCAAAGATCATGGAATAATACAACAATTCATAGTACCACACACTCCACAGCAGAACGAAGTTGCAGAAAGGAAAAATAGAACTCTGGTGGAGTGTGCATGAAGTATGATGAAAGGTAAGAATGTCTCAAATGTTTTTTGGGCTAAGGCCATTATCACTATTGCTTATTTAAAGAATAGAAGTCCAACAAGGTGTCTTGATCATAAAACTCCTTTCGAAGCCTTGTATGATTCTAAACCAACAGTTAATAATTTGAGGATATTTCGGTTTAAGGATTTTGCACATATTTCAAAGGAGAATAGGAAGAAGCTTGATGCTAAAGCCATCAAATGTATTTTTATAGGGTACTGTCCAGAATTTAAAGCATATAAATTGTTTGATCCATCTACTCACAAAGTGTTTGCAAGTAGAGATGTAATTTTCCATGAGAAGGCTGAAGGAAGAAATGAAAACATTAATCATGAGGGATGGCATGGTCTAATTTAAGATGAAGAGGTCAAAGAATAAGTTGAAGAGAAGAAACAACAACAAAAACAGGAAAAGGCATCCAGTGACATGGATACATCCAATAGTGAAGAAGGATTTTCACAAAATGGAGAAGAAGTCACCAACCAATTGAGAAGATATTCACGTCAGGTTCGTCCAGCTGAAAGTATAAAGATTATTCCTTGATGAGTAACATTTCAAATTTCATAGAACCCGTGAGTTTTAATGAAGCTAACGAACATGAAGAATGTAGAAAAACAATGGAGGAAGAATATGACTCTATAATGAAAAACAAAACTTGGGAATTGACTGAATTTCCTAAAGATAAAAATCCCATAGGATGTAAATGGATATACAAATCAAAATTCAAAGTAGATGGTAGTATAGATAAATATAAATCCATATTGGTGGAAAAAGGGTCCTCACAGAAAGAGTGCATTGATTATGCAGAAACATTTGCAGCAGTAGCTAAATTAAACACTATAATATTGTTAATTGCACTAGCCACACAGTACCATTGGAAGCTTCACCAATTAGATGTAAAATTTTCTTTTCTTACTCAAGTATCTCAAAGGAACAATTGATTATGGTATTAAATATACTGATTCATTTGATGTTGAGATGACAGGTTACTCAAATTCAAATTGGGTTGGCAATCCAGATGATCAGAGATCTACTACAGGTTATTACTTTATCATTGGATCCGAGATTGTTTCATGGAGTAGTAAGAATCAACCTACTGTATCTTTGTCATCTACTGAGGAAGAATATAAATCATTTTGTGCAACAACTTGTGAAGTTGTTTGGTTGAGAAGACTTCTTCAAGATGCTGGAGAAGAACAAAGTAAAGCTATGATAATCAAATGTGATAACCAAAGCTCAATCAAGTTGGAAAATAATCTAGTTTACCATTCAAGGGCAAAGCATGTTGATGCTCAATTTCATTTTGTTCGAGAAAAGATGTAGTCTAATGATGTTGCTTTAATGTATTGTAATGCAAGTGACAATGTTGCTGATATTTTTACAAATCCTCTTGGGAAGATTAAATTTGAAGTGTTTAGAGAGATGTTAGGAATGAAAATCAACCCTTTCTCCATTAAGGGGAAGACTTGGAATAATGGAGAATAGTCTAGAATTACTATGCTTACATAGTTGTTACGTAGTTAGGATTGGATCTTTTATTGGCATCTAGATTTTATTTGTTAGGAAGTTGTTTCTGTCCCCTAACGAACTCGTGTATCTTTATTATCTCATAATTCAATGATGATTAGTGAGTAGTGTGTGGTGACCTCTAGGTGAATTTCGTCTCACCTGTGAGCGAAGAATTTATTTCAATAATCAATTTGTCTTTCCTTGTCATTGTTTCAAGTCTAATATATATATATATATATCATCTTAACATTTGTAAATTGCTTTTACATATGGGTATGTGCAAGCTCTTAAATTGGACAGATTATTCAAGGTATTTTTACAATGAAATTGAATATGGTATAGAAACATGAAATGAAGGAAACTATATAACTTTTGTTTATAGATTTTTTCAATAACTATGTGAAATTTGAGTTTTTCTAATAGTGGTATGTTATTTTTCAAGAAAAATATATTGTATATGTTTCCGTTAGTGCATGTATTCAATACCTTGTTGGGTTGTTTCATGCTTGCGCACGTCCTACCTAACAATGGGGGGTTTAGACCCAAGTTTCGTCCATAATTGACCAACAAAAACCCAAAAGCATCGACATATCAATATTCATCCAAGGTCGAAGAAGGTCTTGTAAGCTTTAAACCTGTGAAGTAAAGCAATGCATATAGATTCTTAAGCAAAACAAAATTTAATCAATGCCTCATTCACATAGTACACAGAGATTTATACCGAAAACCCTCAACCAGGAAAACCTTTCTTATATTCATTATATTGAATTTCACCATTCACTATACAATATATATACAATGTTTTTAGGTATTCCATAGATACCAAAACCCTAATCCCTTAATCCGGAATTAATTTACAAAACCGCTAAAAATAGCAAAATCCGCTAAAAATAGAAAAAATTGCACCCCCCAAAAAATTCGAGGCGCTGCCCCGAGCTACTGCCCGTTGTCGAACACTGCGCGTAACTAGGGGGGGGCATACCTGCCCCCCCCCTGGGACCCCCCTAAGAAAGCGCTAGGCGCACATGACACAAAGAGTACTACTAGAGGGATCGTCAGACACAGTTGTCATATCTGACGTGCCCACACACACACATGCAAAGAATATAAAACCTACCCAACATTCTCCCACTTGTTCTTTTCTTTGTATCTAGGGGTCCAGGGGATTATATAGTCAACAATCCAGGGAAGCAATGCCCATTGTTACTCTACACTAGGATAACTTTTCTGTGCTCACAGACTTTGTCAATGAATCTGCAACATTCTTCAAAGTGTCAATATTTTCCAGCAACACCTTCTTTTCCTCAACCATGTCTCTCACAAAGTGACACTAAACATCCATATGCTTTGTCTTCGAATGATAAGCTGGGTTATTTTCCAGGAAGATTGCACTCCAACTTTCACAATCTAATCTCACTGCTTGTTGTACCAACCCAATACCTGAACACAATCTTTGGAACCATACTGCTTCCTTGCTTGCATGAGTAGCTGCCATGTATTCAGCTTCTGTAGTTGAGAGTGCCACTACAACCTGTCTTTTTCTCATCCAACTGATTGCTCCTCCAAATAGGTAAAACACATACCCACTTGTAGATCTTCTACGATCTAGATCTCCAGCCCAGTCTGCATCAACAAAGCCATGTATGTCCACCACTCTTTCCAATACTGGTCTTCCTTGGTAGCACAATCCATAATTGGTAGTGCCACACAAATACTTGAAGACCCTCTTTACTGTTGTCCAATGCTCCTTCCCTGGTTTTTGCATATACCTGCTCAAAACTCCCACTGCATGTGCAATGTCTGGTCTAGTACAGACCATTGCATACATCAAACTGCCAACTGCACTGGCATATGGAACATGGGACATGTCCTCTTCTTCTTCCTATGTCTTGGGACACTGATCTGCAGATAAATTTACACCTATAGGAATAGGAACCTTGATCGGTTTACTTCCATG
>ML783867.1:453181-479559 GCA_009831015.1 Picea engelmannii | reverse complement strand
AACCATGGCCTTCTTCCAGAGTTTACTATCCTCTAAATTCACTGCTTCCCTGACAGTTCTGGGATCATCATCAGTAATAGATAAAGAAAAATTGGAATGGAAATCAGGTGGACTATACCTTTCTGGTTTCCTTCTATCTCTCATTGATCTCCTCAATACTGGGGTATGAGGTTCTTCTTCTTCTTCTTATGCTTCCTCTTCTTCAGATGATTCAGATTTTGCATCATCCAACTCAAGCTCTATTTTCTTAGATTCATCTTGCATTGGTAGGAATTCCTATTTGGACACATATTTTACCTCTCTAAAAACAACATCTCGACTGTAAACAATTTTCTTGGTTTCTGGGTTCCAAAGATTATAACCTTTCACACCATCTTTATAACCAATAAAGATACACTTTTCAGCCTTTTTATCCAACTTAATTCTATTTTTCTTTGGAACATGTACATAAGCATCACAACCAAACACTCTAAGATATTGAAGAGAGGGTTTCTTTCCAGACCATAGCTCGTGTGGAGTTTTATCATCCAACGCTGATGAATGTGATCGATTGACCAGGTAACATGTTGTACCCACTGCCTCTGCCCATAATTCTTTTTCTAACCCGGCACTGATGAGCATGCTCCTTGCTTTTTCCATCAGTGTCTTGTTCAACCTTTCTGCAACTCCATTCTGTTGAGGAGTGTATGGAGTATTCTTCTGCCTTGCTACACCACACTTCTTACAAAATTCTTTGAATTCATTTCCACAGAATTCTCCACCATTATCTGTTCTCAATACCTTTATTTTCTTCTCTGTCTGATTTTCTACCAAAGCCTTAAACTCTTTAAATTTATCAAATACCTCAGATTTATTTCTAAGAAAATAAATCCATGTGTTCTTTGAAAAATCATTTATGAATGAAACATAATACACAGATTTACCTAGGGATGGAACATGAACAGTTCCAAACACATCACTATGTATCAACTCTAAGATCTCCTTTGCTCTTGTAGCACCAGATGGGAATCTTACTCAATTTTGTTTACCATATATGAAATGTTCATATAAATCAAAATCCAGAGAGCAATTAGACATACCTTCAACCATACTTTTACCGTGTAGTGTTCGAAGGCCCTTTTCTCCAATATGCCCCAGTCTTTGATGCCACAACATGGTCTTGTTTTCAGGGACAGTATTGGTCTTGTCTTCTTTATTCTTCTTCTCAAGGACAACAAAACTTTTACACCCATAGTATAAGTGCTTCCCAACAACTTGTACAGAGTTCCACACCAAACTCCCCTCATCAACACCATTGCTCCTCATACCATCTTGCAAGTGTTCTTTTCAAATACAGTTTTCACTCCTGCATCATCCAACTTGCTTACATATATTAGGCTCCTGGCTAGTTTTGGAATGTGCAGAACCCCAGGGAGAGTTCTAATCCTTCCATCTTTTAGAAGCAACTTAACCCTTCCATGTCCCAAGATTTTGGCTGTCGAGTCATCTTCTAGGAATACATCACCACCATCGTATTTTTCATATTCAAAGAACCACTCCCTGTGAGGAGTCATATGGTATGACGTACCTGATTCGATCAACCATAAATCATGATATGCATGTGTAGTTTTAGATGCCAGGTAAACATCACCTCCTTCTTCAGTGGAGGTTTTTGCCTCTGTGGAAGAGTTACTATCATATCCCTTTGGTTTATCAACCTTCTTAGACTTGCAATATTTCTTATAATGCCCTGTTTTACCACACTTCCAGCATTTCCTCAAAGATTTTCCTAGAGACCTAGATCTACCTGTAGATTTAGATCTCCCCCCCAAAGGCTTACCAAGATTCTTGTCTTAGGGACAACCTCTTATAAATAAATCATCTGTGCTATGACTATCCATGATTTTCTGCCTCATCTCTTCAGATAACAAGGATGAAACTACATCCTCATACTTCAATGTTGATTGAGTGTTACTACCAATTGATACAACTAGATTATACCAAGAGTCTAGCAAAGAACATAACAAATTAATACACTTATCTTCTTCTGCAATCGTAATATTAACAGAGACAAGTTGACTTACCAGAGTATTAAAGGAATTTAGATGTTCTGTCACAGAATCTCCATCTTCCATCCTAAGATGATACAACTTCTTTCAAATAAACAACTTGTTTACCAGGGACTTTGATTGATACAAATTCCCCAACTTATCCCATATTTCCTTGGCTGTATATTCTCCCGAGACATTTAACAAAACCGAATCTGCCAGGCAGATTCGAACAATACTCCTTTCTCTTCTGTCCAACTTCTCCCAATCTTCCTTCGAAATACCAGTAGGTGGTGTACTAGTAGTTTGTGTACTAGTAGGTTGTGTACCAATAGCTTGTGTGCTAGTAGACGATGTACCAGTGGGCTGTGTACCAGGATCCACAACGATCCATTGTTCTTTGTCTACAAGAAGGTCCTCCACCTTGAGCTTCCATAGCTCAAAGTTTTTACCGTTGAACTTCTCTATCTCGATTCTAGAAGAACTCGCCATTCCTCTTTATGCACTCAAATCACCACTACAAAAGCTCCCACTAAACCCAAGTTTATTACAGACCCAAGATAAACTTGATCTATCAAGACCGAGCCAAACCCTCAACAACAAAGGCATCCCTCTGAAGCCAAAAACGAGCTCTGATACCACATGTAAGTTTAAACCTGTGAAGTAAAGCAATGCATATAGATTCTTAAGAAAAGCAAAATTTAATCAATGGCTCATTCACATAGTACATAAAGATTTATACCGGAAACCCTCAACTGGGAAAACCTTTCTTATATCCATTATATCGAATTTCACCATTCACTATACAATATATATATAATGTTTTTAGGTATTCCGTAGATACAAAAACCCTAACCCCTTAATCTGGGATTAATTTACAAAACCGCTAAAAATAGCAAAAACCGCCCAAAAACAAATTTTGGGGTGCTGCCACGGGCTACCGCCCATTGTCGAACGTTGCGCATAACCAGGGGGGGGAATACTTGGCTCCCCTGGGACCCCCCTAGGAAAGCACCCGATGCACATGACACAAAGAGCACTACTAGAGGGATCGTTAGACACAGTTTTCATATCTAACACGCCCACACACACACATGCAAAGAATATAACACCTACCCAACATGTCTCACTCGAGACGTAATGAGGATAACTGAGACCATCTGGTCTTATGATGGGGATGAAGGGACAACCATACGAAGATCCATCTGGGATAACATTCATACATTCCATAGATAACAACTTACTGCTATTACTAAGTAAAACAATACACACACATATCCAATTACCACATTAGCAACATGTTGGCACAAGGGCAGACCCAGGGTTCAACGCTACAACAACACACCAACAAAACCCTAACTACCGACCCTTTTGGAAACACCTGCGAAGCAGATGAAGTCTCACCTAAGGTAGAGGTAGGGGGGGTTGCAGGACTCAAGTGTCTACAACCTACCTGGGACACAGATCTATGATCACAGTACTTAACAAAGAACTTAACAATTAACATTCATTAGCATTTAACCCTTATTCACATTGCAGGTAAAAACCTAATTACATAACAACGTAGTATTCAAATATATCTAACACACCCAAGCACTTAGCACATAGAAATAGAGTCGATCTAGCAGTCATTCACATTACTAAACACTAAGCTACTATATCAGATGCATCTAATATGCATAAATATGAAAACACTAAGCATAAATCACATCAATCACACAAAGCAACCATAACACACGATATACGTGGTTCACCCCCAGCATGGGGCTACGCCCACCAACTCTTCATCTTCTTTATTATCTTCTGTCAATCTCCTTACATGCATAGAGCCTCAAAACCAACTCCGCATAGGACAGGAGATCCGCACGCACCTCGCCAGATCCTCCTTCCCCGAGCTTGGTACAATAAAGAGCCTTTCTTACAATCACTTGCACTTAGCCCTACAATTTCTCAATACACAATATGCATAGAGCTAACACAATCACATAGATCCAACCGCTTACATCACTTTCACTTAGCACAAGACAACACTTAGCACCGCATACCTCTTAGATCTAGTGTGTTTCTTACATTGCCTAGATATCTATTTATACATTACAAAAGGGGCCTAAGCATGGGTAAGACCCATGGGCCGAAATCCCATACCCATTACATAAACCCTAAACCCAAAAATCTCACAAAAGGGGGTGAGATCCTGTGATCTCTGCTTTGCCTGGCACTTCGTCTTCGACCAGCTTGTCAAAGTCCCCAAAATTGGTCAAACATGACCAGCATTTCCGCAAAACCTGGGCAAGGGCCAACAGGCCCCCAACACTTACCTGTGACTCATCCCAAGTCACTCTGATCTGGGTAACTCTACCTTGACCTGCTGCTTCGCTAGAGCCTCCTACTCGGCGAACTCCTGAATAACTTTCTTGGTCACCAGTCCTTCCAATCGTTGTTCCACCGCGGTGACTATTTGTTCTAGCTGTGCAACTTGTCCCTCAATATATTCAAAAAGTGTGCAGGCTTCATCCCGCACTGGCTGTAGCCTCCAGGTCACTTCCATGACTTTACTCTGAATGGTATGGACCTGTTGCTGAATGGTGAGTTGTTCCTAGGACCTTTTCATCCTCTCGACTGCTGACAATGGCTTCAACTGTGCTTGCACTGTTGCTTCTTGTTTCTTTGTCTCCTGGAGCCGTGACTCCAATTTCCTTAGTTCAGGGTCCTCTGCAAGGCACTCATAGGTCTGCGCACTTTGACTTCTGAGTTGCTTGCATTGTAAGGCCAATGTCTTGATTCTTTTGACTACGCTCCTGACAATTTCCTCTCTCTGATCTCGCACTTCCTACGGAGTGCTTGGCATGGCTTGTAGTTCTAATTTTTCCACTCTTTCTTGAAGCTGCTGAATAGCTTCAACGAGCTTCTCCACTTGAGTCTCAGCGGTTTCTTCTTCCATCTGTGCTAGGCCCATCACAGAGCGAAGTGCTCTGGTGACTTCTTCTTTAACTCCCATCTGCTTGGCGAGTAGTTGTTCTTTCTCCTTATGGATATGCGTTCCATCCTCTACAAAATTCTCTTGGAGGTTGTATTTTTCTTGTTGCACAACCCAAATTTGTTCTATGGTGTCCCCCTTTGCTTTCTTCAGGGCCTATGTGGCCTGCTCCTTTTCCTCCTGGACCCGATGAAGGTGAGCCTCTATTGAGTCTGCTAGTCTGCATAGCTGGGAAGGCTCATCTCCTACTTCTATGTCCCCTGTTGACAAAAACACAGTAGGGACTGTGCAACTTGAATAAAGAGCCTGATGTACCCCTTTAAGCTTTGCCTCGATCCTGTCAAACATTATCTCATGTTTGGCTTCGCTTCGCTACAAGATGTCCTCTGAGATATCTGATACAATGGAAATGATAAGGTCAATGTCATCCACCATGAGCACAGTGTGGAATGGAGTTTTATTGGATTTTGAATTCTTTTGCGATGAAGGTTTCGTCGGGGAACCCTTTCTTTTCTTGGATGTTTCTGTCTCTGTCAGGAGATCTTTCGGCAGTGTTACTTTGCCCTGCTTCTGCTTGTCTTCTTCCCCTTCATCCTCTTCTTTGTCTACTTTGTCACCTCCTCCCCCTTCAGGTGAATCTAGTGTAGTTTCCTTTGATGTGCTGCTCAATTCCTGTACCTCTTCCTTCTTTTTCTTCCTGTTGATGTTGGGTGCATCATATTCTTCGCGAGTTACCATAGGGCTTCCGATGAGTTCGGGGTCGGATATTTCTACCTGGTTAACTGGTAGAAGGAACTCTACAGGCCATTCCTTGGTTATTTGTTCCATGTCCTCCTCTGTGAGTTTGTAATAGGACTAGAGATCTTCTTTGTGTTAGTCTCCACGCGCAGTGATATAGATGAAGTGCCTGTCTACTCAAAACTTCACAAGTGGCCTAAACCTGTGCAGAGTGTTCGGCATCATGAAAGGGAAAGATTCAATGAGCTTCTTCAGCTACAGATAATAGGTGTGGAACACTATGTTTGAATTCCATTGCTTCGCCATGTTGCTTGAATACCATAGCCTAGTGAACTTCGCAGCTAGTGGTTCGGACGGCTCAATTTTAGGGAAGGTCACTCCTTCCGACATCTCCCAAGTAATGAAAGAAATGAGAATAAAAAACCAACTGAAATGAAACTAATAGCCTTGATTCTGAGCTTCGCGGAATTATTTCTCTAACTGGTTGAAAAGGTAGCTCGCTTAGTCTATTTGCAGGCCTTCAACGCATTTTCCTTTGAGGTCGACGACAAACCCCGTGACCTGCGTTGGCCTATTTTTCCTGACGAGCTTACCAGCGATCAACTGGAAACCTAGGTACACTGCACCATTATGGATGGAGGCTACCTTATAGCCCTGCTTCACCTTCTCCAGATCGCCATAGGTTTCTTTTATTATCTCTGACAGGGTGTGATCTGCAACCTTCCCTGGGTAAACGTCCTGTGGGTCTGGTCCTTGCATGCTCAATCTGGTGATCTGGTGGATTAGCGTCAGATCTACTGCGATGCGACTATCCAACCATAGGTAACCGCCATGGAAGCACGAAATTAGGAGTTTAACACACGCGTTAACCTCCTGATGTCTGCCGAAGTGTGGTAATTTCATTACAATGAGGATGGTTGATCTTGCGATTTCCATGTCCACGGCTGGGGGATTATCTTTGAATTATTCCCCATTGTCTTGGTCAAATACTTGTGTGGTGTGAGCATTCCATAGTTTTTGTGATCTCCCAAGTTGAAGTCACTGATATTAAGCGTCATAATCCTCTCCCATTGTGGTCCTACTATGTGTATCCCCTTCGGGAGGTACGCAGTGATCAATGTGTAGTCAAAGTCCCTCAGGACACTTCCATGACTCACCACGCCAGCCAGAGGTGGGATGTAGTCGGGCAGGATTGATGGGAGATTCGCATTCGCCAAGTCATCACGATGCTTGGTTTGTTTCTTTGTCGCAATTTGGGAGGGCCCAGATCAACTTACAGTTGATGGGGATGCTTTCACTCCTCTTATCGACGAATCTTGTGCTCCTGCGTACATGACCTTCTCATCCATGAGGTCTATGAGAATCTCTTCAATAGATTTCTTTACTGCACTAAAGTCGGCTATCTATGAGCTCAAATAATCACAATTACCAAAAGTGTTCTCGGTGAGACATGTGACAGACTAAATAGACAATGTCATAACAGACTCTTCCAACGGGTAGGAATGCCTCAATCAATGAATTTCCATCTGTTATGGCACGGTCCCAATGGTCCAGCGATGATCTTCCTGGAAATAACTGTGTTTCTATCCATTCTGGAGCATCGTGCTCTGTTATTCCAACAAGGTTCATGTTCTGCAAGCCTTCCTTCTGCGAAGTCTTCTCTGGAACCTCTTGTAATTTTTCTAGCTTTTCTTTCTTCTTACTGAGTTTTCTAGATTTCTTTCCTGTGATCTGTGTCTCTGAATTCCTCTTTCCATTCTTGTTCTTATCTCCTCTTGGCATAGTAACTTTGCACTGTTGAGGGTCTTTCATAGGGTTCGAGGGTAATACTTCTTCTCTTACTATTTCTAGAGTAGATTCTCTACTCTCCTGTATGGATAAGTTCTCTAAGTCTGCTTTCATTCTTTCAACTTCTACAACTAGGTCTCTGGACCTTAGTTTCTTCGACTTGTCCTCTTGTTCTTCTAGTAAGCGCGCTATTCTCCTAGCCATGAAATCCCTTAAATCTTGATTTTTCTATTCTAGATCTTCCTCTTCTTCTTTCCTTCGGATCTGATCTTTCTCAATCCAATTCCTTCCTAACAAAAGTGCAAGGGGGTCGATGTTCTCAACAAACTTAATGACCTCAAATTATTCTTCTTTCAATTCTCTATGAGAAATCATAGGTACATAGGCAAGTCTTCCACATAGGGTTATCAGATTTCCTTTAAACAATCGTATTCCTCCCAGTGAAGGAACCATAGTAGGCTTTCCTGAACCCATCCCATACCTGTTACATAAACCCTAAACCCAAAAATCTCACAAAAGGGGGTGATATCCCGCGATATCCACTTCACCTAACGCTCTGTCTTCGACCAGCCTGTTGAAGTCCCCAAAATTGGTCAAACATGACCAATGTTTCCACAAAACCTAGTCAAGGGCCAACACAACATATAATGGATCAGAATCACTATGGATTTATTATCATTTTCATTCCATCAAAAGATAGGCATACATTAAGAAAATCATATACGACATCAAGAAAGTCTATGTCTCTTTGGATAAGCTTCCAGATACACAACATATTGTGCCATGCATGTTCTTTAATACCTTTAGACCTATTACAGGCTCATACTCATACTCAAAAACATTACACTATTACAGAGGCTCAGAACGATCTCTTCAACAATTGAAAACAACAATGACTTAATGAATCAGTCACAACCAACATCAACCTTATCTTTTGTGTCTTTACTTATTTTTATATCCATTTATGCTCTAGATCTCTTTCTCTTTTAGTCTGGCTCCACTCGCTCTATTGAAAAATTGCCTTGCACACTTTTGTCTTTTTCCAATGCTCAACATATCCTTTCTGCATCGAGGAAATCTTAATTTCCTTTCTAGCTCATCCTTTACCTACTCCACGTTCCCTTGTGATTCTCGCAGTAATCATTCGGGAAAATTTATCGATGCTTCCTTTGTTAATTTCGGTGTGCATCTTCTTTATTTTTGGTGCAACTAACAAAACGTTGACCGACGTGCACTTGGAAGACTTCAATCTTGGCGCGCAATATCAAAACTCGGCCAAACATGCATCCCTTGCACAACAACTTGGGTGTGCACAAAACTTGGTTTGAGCGTGCAACACTTCCTTTATGCGCAGTGCTGAGATAAACCCAATAATTTGGGTGCCAATAGGCCGCCACCACTATTACTTGGCTCTTCCTCAAGCCAACTTTCATTATTACAAATTTGTTTCCGCAAAAATATCTTTGCAAATTAATGATGACTTTGACAGATTATTACATGCACGAGTCTTATTCACCAGGGGGTGCTACGCATGTTCTTGCGACCCCAATGTCGTTTATTTCTTGGATTAATTGGATACGGTGACCCCTGGTAGGTCATCGTGTTTCCTCATCTGGACGCAACCAATCATTTTCCGTGGAGGCACTGTACTAGGATCGACTGGTTCTAGTAGTATCCATTAGTTAAGCAGTTCCTCTGCTATGTTTTCCAACTCATCTATTTGATTAATGGGGTTGGGAAAGAGCAGTGTAGGGAATGTTTTTTCAGTGAGTATATGATGGAGTATCTATGTGTAGTCCCTGTGCATGTGGTCATCTTATTCATCCAATGGAGGACCAAGGTCCTAAGGTTATTGAATGTTTCTTTGGAAGTACATGTCGGGCATTCATATAGTGACTACACTTGGTTTGGCGCTACTTATCTATCCATTTCATTTTGCAGGGGCATGTATATCGACATATGTCTATCCCTTGTTTGAATATTTCCTGCATAGATGCTTAAATTTCTTCCCATTCTCGATAAGGTTCTCAATGCGCTTCCCACCAACACATAGGAATTCCTATGAGCATAGTATCGAGGGCACGCGCTCGACGATGTTCAAGAAAATTTGATTTCCATGCTATAAGTGCGTCCACTAGTTTTGACCAATCATACCAATAGGAATTCACACTTCACCAACTCATCTCTCCATCTGTGGTGGGATTGATGTAATCCTCCCTATGCCCAATGATCTTACACATATTTTCAATAACCAAGCTCCACGCATCCTCATCCACTAGCTCATTGTATATGTATCCTTCATACAGATCTAGAGGTGCAAGCATGCGGAAGATATTAGTCTCAAATGACATGTAGTTCTTCTTCAAATTCAACATGACATTATTGTCGAAGACCCAACCAATTCCAAGTAATGCAGGGTAAGCACTAGATTCATCCAAAATCTCTATAACCTCAAAGTCAGCCTTTGTCTTCACCCTTTCTATATTCACTTCCACTTGCTCTAGTTGACCTATGGGGTAGATCTTGTATTGATTTTCCAAAAGCAGTTGTATAGGTGACCAGACCAATTTTGGTTTACCCATCACCTCCAGGGACTTCTTCGGTAAAATATTCACGTACAAATCTAGATCCAACATGACTCCATCCATGTCATAGCCACCAAGCTCTGTTACATTTCGAATTCACACCCCACACACTTTTTCCTACTGACTTGGAAAAAATCTCTTTCTGGTAGGGGCGTTGATATAGTCCTATCTATCATCTCTTTCCCCATATAAGTGGATAACATTTATATTAACTTATTTGAAACTTCAGGATCATTGATCAATGTTTCTTCATTTTGCAATGCTTCGCTTTGAACTCTCAAGTACTCACTGTCGAGATGTGCACTTGTCTCTCCAGCATTTGCAAATGCATTACATTCTGGACATGCATAAATGAGGCCATCACAATCATGCTTGTTCAACGGATGCCTGGAACAATAAAACAACTGGTTGATACCTCCCTGTGCCTACTCCCATGTATCAACTGCCTGATAAATGGGTGCCATGGGTGCAAGCAGGGCCTGTTGCATGCAGAGTATGCTAGCACATAGTGGAGAATGACATAGGGAACCTCCATGGTTGACCCCCCTACTACAGTGTGTACAACACTAAGTGATATTTCTGATGAATCCTTGCCAACTGCTGGCATCTGCATTCCACTGCCTTCAGCTGAAGATGATCGTTGGACAAAGCTGTTGATCAAATCATTCAATTCTAAAGAGAGCGAAGCCGTAATCACACATTCCATAGGTAATGTTTCGTATGGCATTGAAAATTCTATGGCTGGGAAAGTGGAAAGCTTTGCAAAAGAAGAATACAACACGACTTCCCTAATAGTGTCGATATTAACATAAATATTCATCAGCATTCTTTTAACTTTCTGGTTCAAAGTGGATGGTTTCTCTAGTGCTCTGGTAGGTAGAAGGGCGATTAAAGATTATATTGTGGACAACAAAGGAAGAGTGTTTGCTTCTGATGTGTTTATAACCAAAGCTAAGGTCAGATCTAATGCCAATAACACCAATAACAACTATATTTTCCAGTTGTTGTCGTTCAAAGGTAATCATCTAAGCCCAAGAATCTGGTCTTTCATGATAGGTTTTATGAACTTGGGTTGTGCTATTAATTGGGCATGCATTATTCCAAGGGGGTTACATTGTATCCATTTTGTGTGGGAATTACTTAGTATGTCATGGAATCGTAGAAGCAAGGTGTTTTTTTAAAAGTGTTCGGTAAATGTGACTTCAATATTTAATGGTAGTGATTTTTATTTATTTTAGTTGATATCAATTCAATAAAATAAAATCATTGTATTGAAAATAGTGAATTGTTTTTTTTTTAAATAAAATTAAATAATTAATTAAATATTAAATATATTAGTTTAAAAATATGGAATTTTTTTTATATTTTTTAAAGTAATGTTTAAAGATTTCTTTCATTTTGAAAAAAATAGATTTGTTAAAAATATTCAATTTGTTATTTTATTTTTTTTAAATCTTTTTCCTAAATTTAACAAAAATTTTGTGAAAAGTTATACTTTCATGTAGTTGACGAAAGCTTTAACTATAAATCTTTGTTTTTAAGAATTTTGTTTTTTTTAATATGGAAGGTGTTATTTTTTTTTTAAATTGAGTAGATGATGGTGGAAAATAAAATCTATAGACAAATTAAAAGCTTATTAGCTTAGAACTCCCTCCTTAATAAAAGTTCTCAAAACCTTCATAAACTTGGTCCAAATTTTAATTACAATATGATAATTTTTTTACATGATATTAAGGATTGCTTGATGAAAGTGCATAAAATGAGTATTGTAAAAATATTGACAACACTAATCAAATATTATTCTTAAAATACTTTTTCAAAGAATTATACTATTTAAAAACAATTAAATATTTAATGTTGAATTTAAATAAACATTTAATTTATGAATTTATAAATTCATAAATAAATAATTCATTCAAAAAGGTTAGCTTGAGACGAACTTGAAGTAATATCATTTAATGTTCTTTTCCATTAAGAATTCCTCAATAAAATATCAAAAAAATTGTGTAACATCTAAAATAATCGAGGATCATTTTTGTATGCTCTTAGTTCAAAACTCATATGAAAACACACATAAATTGTGTGTAGGATCTTATAGTGTACATGTCATTCACTATTTATCGTCCTTATATTAGAGCTTGTTTGTTGATATTTTGTACATTAATTCATTTCAACCCATTTGGTCTTGTGATGGGGTGAAGGGATAAATATACGAAGATCCATTTGGGATAACATTCATACATTTCATATCTAAAAACTTATTATTATTAACAAGTAAAACAATACACACACATATCTAATTACCACATTAGCGACACATAATGGATCAGAATCGCTTCAACTTTATTATCATTGTCATTCCATCACAACACAGACATACATTGAGAAAATCATATATGAAAACAACAGAGTCTATGTCTCTTTGGATAAGATTCCAGATATACAATATACTACGCCATGTGTGTTCTTTCAGACCTTTAGACCTATTATAGACTTAGACTCATGCTCAAAATCATTACACTTTTACAGAGGCTTAGAGCGATCTCTTCAACAATGGATAACAACAATGACTCAATGAATTAGTCACTAGATTAACCCAAAAACTTGGGTGCCAACAAGCCCCCACCATTATTACTTTCTTGTCCTCGAGCTAACTTTCATTATTAAAAATATGTTGCTGCCAACAGATCTTTGAAAATTAATGATGACTTCGATGACATCTTACATGCACAAATCTTATTCACCAGGGGCATCATGCATGTTCTTGCGCACCTCAGTGTTGTCTATTTCTTGGCTTAATTGGATGCGACCCCTTGGTAGGTCACCGCGTTTTCTCATATTGGTGCAACCGGTCCGTTTTCACCATGGAGGCAATGTATTAGGCTCTATCGGTTCTGGTAGTATCCATTAATTAAGCAGTTCCTCTACTATGTTGTAACTCACTTATTTTCTTAATGGGGTTAGGGAAGAGCAGTGCAGATAATGTTTCTTCAATGAGTATTGATGAGGTATCTATGTGTAGTCCATGTGCATGTGACGGTCTTATTTTTCCAGTGGAGGACCGAGGCCCTAAGGTTATTGTATTTTCTTTGGCATTACACGTCAGGCATTCATATAGTGATTGAGAAAGTTGTGTTGCTACTTAGATATCCATTTCCTTTTGTAGGGGCATGTATATCGACGAATATCTATCCCATGTCTGAATCTTTCCCGCATAAACACTTCCATTGCTGCCCATTATTGATAAGGTTCTTGATGTGTTTCCCACCAACACGCAAGAACTACTATGAGCACAGTATCGAGGGCACGTGCCCAATGGTGTTCAGGAACATTTTGTATCCAGGCTATAAATTTTTCTGCCAGTTCTGACCCATCGTACCGATAGGATCCAAACTCTTCCTCGCATACTTCTGCGGAGATATGCACACATTTTCTTATGGAAACTTCGTATAGCTTGTTTTTCCACCTTTCCACGACATATTTAGAGTCAGTATCATAGGACTTCACACTTCACCAACTCAAATCTCAATCTGTGGTGGGATTGATGTAATCCTCCTTGCGCCCAATAATCTTATAGATGTTATCAATAAAATAGCTCCATTCATCCTCATCCACAGGTTCATTGTATCTGTCTACTTCATATGGATCTAGAGGTGTGACCATGCGCAGAGTATCAATCTCGAATGACATCTACCTCTTCTTCAAATTCAACATAACATTATTTTCAAAGGCCCAAACAATGCCAAGTAAGGCAGGGTATGGATCAGAGTCATCCAAAATATCTAAAACCTCAAAGTCATCCTTTGTCTTCACCCATTCTATATTCACTTCCACTTTCTCCAGTCGGCCTATGTGGTTAAACTTGTATTGATTTTCCAAATGTAGTTGGATGGGCGACCAAACCAATTTTAGTTTACCCATTACCCCCCAAGACTTATTCGACATAATATTCACATTGGAACCCAGATCCAACATGACCCCATCCATGTCATAGCCACCAAGCTCCATTGTCATCTTGAATCTGTGTCCCGTGTTCTTTTTCTTATTGACTTGGAACAAATATATTTCTTGTAGGGGGGATGATATAGTCCTATATGTTATCTCTTTCCCCATACAAGTGGCTAACATCTGTGTTAACTTATTCGCAGCTTCAGGATCATTGATCAAATCTTAAAAAACTACGTAACAAATTACTTACTTGATTCCTAGTGTATGTTTTGAACCCCAAGTTATGCAATGCTTCAATGCGCGTTGCATATTCAAATTTGTTTAGTTCCTACTCTTCCCATGCTCTTTTCTCAACGTGTCACCTATCTTCTTGTCTGTGCGCTTCTTCCATTGACCTCTACATTGTGCATTGAATCTCTTCGTGCAATCGAGCTTCTTCCAACAATCTTTGTGTTGTGCATTGGAGTTCTTCTCTAGCGTGAGCCTCCTCTAACAACCTCTAGGTCACCCTCTATACCTCTTCATGGATATGATCCTCCTTAAGAAACCTTTTTGTCACTCGTTGTACTTCTTTGTGGATCCAAGCCTCCTCTAGTGATCTTTGTGTTGCGTGCTACAATTCTTTGCGCGCTCTTTCTTCTTTAATGGATCTCTATGCATCGCGTAGAAAATGTTTTTGTTGGGAAACATCAAACTTAGGAAGGGGTTGTGTTGCCTTCCTTATCTTCCCCTCCGTCCTTTGACTTGATCTCTCACTATGCCCTAAGTTTTCTCTTGTCTTCACTCATCCTTGGGTTACTACCTGGATGTTGAAATCCTCATCATTCTTATTATTTATGTGCGGCTCCGCATGCACCATATTGCAATGCGTATTATTTTCTTCCCATTTCTTCACTAAGTCAGAAAATTTCTATGTGACATTCTCAAGACTATAGCAGTATGCACAAAGCACGTGTGGTTTGGTACATATCCTTCATACATGACCAATTTCTCCACAATTGAAACAATTAGGTGGTCTACCTCCCCCTTTTCCATATCCTCAGCCGTGATCGCGCCCATATCCACCTATGGGACCTACTTAGTATCTGCCTCTCTCAGCGCCACCGTGATCACCACCCTTCTATACTTCCTGCACCCGAAATGCATCA
This sequence comes from Picea engelmannii, assembly GCA_009831015.1. Classification (NCBI taxonomy): domain Eukaryota; kingdom Viridiplantae; phylum Streptophyta; class Pinopsida; order Pinales; family Pinaceae; genus Picea; species Picea engelmannii. The sequence goes on along the minus strand of ML783867.1, from coordinate 464,348 downwards.
CGGGAATTGTCTTGCACCAGTTGGAGTGACAAACAATTATTTACATCATTCCCCATGGATTTACAGAACTCATAGAACAAAGTATGGTGTGTCTTTTGGTGCTTATCCAAAGTTAGGAAATAGGGTGTTACATGGCCCCACTATCTTCATATCTCACACCACTCTTCTTGTCTAGTTGGGAATGAACTTGATGCACCCATCACCACATAATTTGGAAGTACAGGGCACTTGTCCCTATGATTCCCCTAAGAGAGACATGTGGTACACCATACGTTCTCGCGCACAACTTTTGTTTTGGCCATATATTGCAACTACAATGTCATATTTTCTAGTTGCAAGTGCACCTACACCAACCTTGTCAATGTCTCATCCCCTCTTAGTGTAGCTTCTAGGTGCACTGTGATTTCTACTGCCTCCGATTGAGTCGTCACCCACTATTGAGTGAGTTGGACTCAGATATGGGGGATTAACCATGCAATAAAAAATTCTTTGTGTTGCACATCATGGATTTGGAATGTCACCCTATCTAATAAAATATTGAACCATTGGTCATAGTTCCATATGGTTTCTCCTTATTTCTTTTTAATCTCCTTGATATCCATGATACATCGAGACTTTGACTTAGGCTTTTGAAACTCCTTAAGTACCTATCATTTGATCTATGTCGAGGACCTTTCTTGTCTCACTGATGTAGTGGCCTTGTACTTCATGTACCACTTCAAGGCTTTGTCCTTGAATGTGGTTTCCAGATGCACGATCTTTGTAGCTTCGTCTGCAATCCTCTTCATAGACCATATTGCTTCTCACATGAACCAATGTTGTTATACATCATCTATACCCATTCCATGGAACACATGTAACCTATGGTTACTTTCTTGATTCTCCATCTTCAAGCATGAACTAACTCCTCCTATTTGGCTGGTGTTTTTTGGAATTCTCAATACTGATACTTATCTGGGTGAAGTAGCACTGACTTCAACTTCTTCTTCACTCATCTCTTCTCTTCTATATTCTTATACTCTTTATTCTACTCCAATATCCTTGTTATTTGTCGTTCTGTATTCTTGATTAAATATACACAAGGGGGGTGGTTCAAAGGGGGGGCAAGTCCATCTTCTTTTAACATTTCTTGTGAGGTGACCTAGAGAGTTTCCTACTTGCAGTCATGCAAGAACATATATTATTTCCAATTATTCTCCTCCACCATTAGGGGAGCCCCGATCTTCCTCTTATCCTCCTACACCTCTAATCTGCGCCTCATCTTCCTTTGAGGTCGCAACACTCCGAAATAGCCAAGGGGATTGGAATTTGTCACGTATGCCCTTAGGACCATTACTATTACTACCGGTATCCCCATTGGACACCCTATCCTCAATGCCACACCTCTTTGCGGTCCTATCCTCATATGTGCTCCTCCCTGACACAACACACTCTCTCGCGCTACCTCCTAGTGCAGTCTCTTTTCTATTCATCTTGGGCCTGACCCATCATCCCGTGCCCCTATCTAAATTCATTCCACTTCTTTGTTCTATTTTTCTTATTAAATAAACTCTTCTTGTGTATCTCTCATCTCTTTTTCTCCTTTTCTCCTATGGTTCCATCACATTCCTCACCTCATCTCAACAATTTATGGATCCTCCTCAATGAATCCATATCCTCTCTCATTTTCCCTCATCTTTGCAACCCCCCTAGTGCTACGGGATTTTAATTAGACATTTTGTCGAGCTCCATGCACGTCAACCCTTTCTCCAAGAACAAAATCTTGATCCATAGCAGAATCTCTTCTAGCATTTGTTTCCTTAGACCTTTTGCAAAATTTATTTATGCCTCGTTGAAAGAATCAATGTACTTCACAACAAATTCAATAATATATCCCTCCTTTACTCGAGCAAACCAAAAATCAATGTCCCGAGTCCACTTGTTTTCTAATGCCTTCAGTCTCTCAAGTGTGGGTTGATCCCAAACCACTGGTTTTAGAGGCCACAAAGAATAATTGGTGGCATTTTTCCTTTTCAACCATTCATATAGAAAAAAAGTGAATTACACAAATAACATATCATGCATATCACTGTAGAGGTACTTATATTTCCATTGTTTCACATTCACTCTCAGGCCTTAAGTCTCTCACTGGGAAAACTCATGTTCTTTTGCAATTAACCGGTTTTGAATTTACTCCCGAGATGGATACCACCTCATTTCTTTCCTTCATCATTGCATACAATAATGTCAGGTCCCGGAAATGGAACCATTTGTTGGTCCATTTCACGCTTGTGTGCATCCTTCCTGATGCTTGGGGTTTTAGACCCAGGGTTCATCTAGATTTGACCAACAAAAACCCCAAAGCATCGACATATCAATCTTCATCCAAGGTCGAAAAAGGTCTCACCTGAGAAATAATGAGGATCACATAGACCATATGGCCTTATGACGGGGATGAAGGTATAAATATATTGAGATCCATCTACGATAACATTCATCCATTCGATATCTAACAACTTATTTCTATTAATAAGTAAAACAACACACACACACATATCCAATTACCAGGGATGATTTTAAGGATGAAAATTTATTTAAAAATGTAGAAACCTTGGCGAATATTACCAATCCTTCATATGTCAACTATAAATGTTTGGCGATATTTTTTTTTAAATATTAAATTTTCTAAGTATTTTATATAGTTTTTATAAAATTTTGGCGATTTTTAAGGTAAAATAATTTTATCCTATAGAATTTGGGCGAAATTTTTTTAAAATAACGAATCTCATTTTTGGAAAAACCATGGAAAATTAGCCCATGAGCGAAATTTAGCCCCTAAAATCATCTATGCCAATTAACACATTAGCAACACATAATGGATCAAAATCATTGTGGCTTTATTATCATTATCATTCCATTGCAACATATGAATACATTAAGCAAATCATATACTACAACAACATAGTTTATGTCTCTTTGGATAAGCTCCGTGATATAAAAGTGTTACTCTTTGTATATGATATAAAAGTGTTACTCTTTGTAAAGGTTGTCACACCTATGAATAACACACTTATTATATTCCTAAGCATGGATCCCTATATTATGTATTCATCACACATTGGCCATCTACTATTAGATATGATTATATATATGCTCACTCAGTTTCACACTTCTTGAGATAGTATCACGGTTCTTGAAGTAATACATGTACCCCTTGGCATTGGTCACATCCTCCAAGGCTCGTTTGGGCTATTTATGCATACATGGACATCCTCTACACATGCCATGTTGGAGATTCTAGAGCACCCTCCTTTCTCATCACTTTTGGAGATGTTCCTTGCATAATTTGAGGGCCAACCCACACATGTAGGATTTATGACAACCATTAATGTGTTTTTGGTGATTTTTTGACTTGGAGAGGCCTCTTCTTTTCCTTGTGGAGCATCTTTTCTTAATTTGAGGGCTTGGTCATAGCTTGGAGATACCTTTTGAGCATTCCTTGAGCACATTTTGAAAAGGTTTTCCACTTTTGAGGTCCTTCTCCACATTTTCATGAGGTTGTTCCACTTGGAGGAGATAAATTTTGGAGCTTTTCTTTCTTGGGAGGATACTTTTCCATGCTTTGAGGACTACACATGACCTTTCTCTTGGAATGTTGTGCTAGAAGAGAAAGTCAATCCCTTTCTTTGTGGGATGTCAATCTCTTGTGAGGTTTTTATGTACATGTGACATCATTTTATTATGTATTGACTTAGTCTCCTTATTTTTTTGGATGATAAGACTTCTTTCTTAGTCTCCTAGGATAATTTTAGGGAGAAAACATTAATAAAGAATGAGAAGGATGTAGAATTTGTTGTATTGTTATATTCTTTGCAGTGAAAGTATATTCAAGGTGGATTGACTAACAGTCAAATTCGAAGGAATCGACAACAATTCGAAGGTTGAGGTGGCTTGACTGGGTAAATTTGAAGGACTCAATAGCGAGTCGAAGGTCGAGGTGGTTTGACTCGATAAAGTCGAATTTGAAGACATCAAAAACAACTTGAAGGTTGAGGTGGTTCGACTGGGAAAATTCAAAGTCGAAGATATCAACAACAATTCAAAGAGGTCAACTGACAAGAGGTCGCTAGGAGGGGGAACTGACTAAATACTGAATGAAGGTCGATTGGTAGTCGATTGGTAATCCAAATTGGTAGTCGACTGTAACAAAATCCCGAGATTCATGGGATTTGTAACCAATGATCTGCATGGATCTGTAACAGTTTTTCAACATCTTTTCTTTAGGTTTTTTCCTAATATAAAAACTATAAAGAAGGCAAGTTGTAATGATGTAAAGGCTAATCACTAATGACTAATCATAAATGTTGTTGGGCATGCATATGTAATACGAATTGGCTATAGGGTTGTTCTTGTGTAAATAAAGAAGGTATGATGTTGATTATGTCTTAGGTGTAGACCAAGGTTAGGCATGTAACCTTTTATTATAAATGAATAAGACAAAAAGAGATCAAGACACTCAAGGAATGTTGGTTTTCCCGTTTGGGTTTCCAGGGTAAAATGTTTGTGTACTGTGTGTTTGCTTTGTCATTTACTTTATTGTCTAAATATTTCTTCCTCTCTTATGCTAGGTTTAGTGTGGAAGTGTTCATCATTTCCTAACATGTGGCATTAGATCTTAGTTTAACAATCTTGGATCTGAGCTAAACCCTAGGTTCATTAAGAGTCATAAGTAAAAATTATTTGAATATTGTGTTAAAGAATGGGGAGCAACTCGAGAATAGAGATCGAAAAATTAAATGGTCAGAATTTTGAGCTTTGGAAGCTTAAAATTGAATATCTCCTTGTAGATCGAGAAACATGGGTAATAGTCTGTCCAGGTACAATTCTAATAGGTATGTCGATGGAAGAATGGAAGAAACTTGAGAGAAGGGCAAGGAGTATGATTTAAATTTGTCTTGCAAATTTGGTACTACTTAATGTCTCAGGTGAATATTCAGCTAAGAAACTGTGGGACAAGTTGGGAATCTTGTACCAGTTGAAATCCCTAGTAAACAAGTTGTTTCTCGGAAAGAAATTGCATCTTCTGAGGATGAGTGAGGGAATTTCGGTGTCTGAGCATTTAAATGCGTTTAATACCATTATAAGCCAATTATCTTCTATGGATATTAAAATTAATGAGGAGGAGAAATGTGTTAGCCTATTATGTTCTTTTCCAAACTCCTAGGATAGCTTAGTCATGGATATATGGAGAAATTCAACCAAATTAGTGCTAGAAGATGTGGTTGCATATCTATTGTCAAAAGAAATGAGAAGGAATAAATCGAAGGATCGACCAAAGATGCATTAGTGGTGAGAGGTCAATCGGTTGACAGAGATAAAGGTAAATTATCCAGTAGAAATTATAAGTCGAAGGGTAGATCTAAATCCATTGTTTAGTCGACAAGAATATGATGGAAACACGGTAAAGATGGGCATTACAAAACAAACTACAGTTCGAAGGCAATGTAAGTCAATACAAGATCCAACGAGAAGTAGTCAACTGAGAGAAATATCACTCCAGATAAGGGAGGTGATGTGTACCTAGCGTCGACCAATACACAGTCAGATAAATATGTTACATTGATTGACTCAACATAATTATATCATATGACACCACATAGAGAATAGTTCTATGAATATGAATTATATGAAGGAGGATATGTGTTCTTGGGGGACATATCGACAACCAAAATTGTTGGATGATGAAGAGTTTGATTGATACTACATTCCTAGTTTGGAAAGAAACCTGATATCTGTCAGCAAGATGAGTGATGCAAAGGTGCACACTTTATTTCACAAGGATACATGCAAGATGGTCAGAGGTGTGATGGTCTTAATGAAATGAGTTTGGATTGGAACCCTATAAAAGTTATTAGGGAATGTCGACTCAACTGGATGCAATGACATCGTTGTTCCTGAATTCGACTCGAATTCAACTCAAATCAACTAGAATTGAGTTGAGTCGATTCAAACCGACTCGACAAGTCATCGTAAAGTCGACCCGACCATGCTATGGCATGAGAGGATGGGACATATTGGAGAAAAAGGACTTCAAGATATGCATAACAAAGGTATGGTCAAAGATTTTCCTGAATGTAATTTAGAATTTGAATTTTGTGAACATTGCTTATATGTAAAACAAAGTCAGGTAAGGTTCCCATATGGAGCGACAAGGGACAAGGGCATTCTAGAGTTGGTTCATAGTTTGTCTTTGTTTCAGTGCCTTCACGATCCATGTATTATGTCTCCTTCATAGATGATTTTTCCAAGAAGACATGGATATATTTCCTGAGGAATAAATCATAGGTTTTCAAGAAATTAAAAGAGTTTAAATATCTTGTAGAAAACTAGACAGATAAGAAGATTAAGGTGCTGAGAACTGACAATGGTGGTGAATTTTATGGAAATGAATTCGATCAGTTCTACAAGCAGTGTGGCATAGCACGAAAAAATACCACACCCTATAGCTCACAAAAAAATGGAGTTGTTGAGATAATGAACATAACATTGATGGAAAAGGCAAGGAGCATGCTCAGTGGTGTTGGGATCGCATAAGAATTCCAGGTGGAGGAAGACGACACTACAAAATATCTAGTAAATATGTCTCCTTCGTGAGCGCTAGTCGAAATGACTCAACATGAGGTATGGTCTAGTAATAAGCCTTCGATTTCACATATCAAAGTATTTGGTTGTGATGAATTTGTGCATGTTCCCAAGGAAAAGAGGAGCAAGTTGGACAAGAAGGTAGTCATGTGTATTTTAATTAGATACAAAGAATGAATTAAATCATATAAGATATGGGATCATGCATCAAGGAAAATATTGTATAGTTGAGATGTGGTCTTCAGAGAATTCGAAATGAAGTCTGAGCCTAAAGAAATGGTTCAAATAGAGAATAATCCAGATAAGGTGCGGTTTGAACTGAGGAACGAAGAAGATGATTCAGATGAGTCAATTGAATCAGAAGAAGAGGTGAAACAATTGACCATGGTTGTAAGGAAGTCATAACGTGTAAGAAAACCAGTCGAAAGGTATAGTCTGCTCAAATTTTGTTCCACATTTTTGTTAAATTCCACCGATGATGAGCCCAAGTTGGTCGGGGAGGCAATCGACTCAGCAGAGGGAAAACTATGGAAGGATTCCATGGTAGAAGATATGGAATCCTTGCACAAGAATGAGACATGGTAATTAGTCGAATTACCTAGTGGAAGAAAGCATGCCAGTAGAAAATGGTTATTTAAGAAGAAGATGAACGTAGCAGGTCAAGTCAATAAATTCAAAGCTCGAATGGTAGCGAAAGGATATTCCCAAGTTGAAGGAGTCGACTTCGGTGATATTTTTTCCCCTGTTGCAAAATTAACTTCCATTAGAGTACTAATGTCTCTGGTTGTTGCATTTGATTTGGAAATACAACAGATGGATGTAAAGACAACGTTCCTACATGGGGACCTGGAAGAACAAATCTACATGAAACAACGTAAAGGATTTGTAGTAAAGGGCAAGAAATATTTGGTGTGAAAATTGAAAATATCCCTTTATGGTCTAAAGTAATCACTAAGGATATGGTACCAAAATTTCGACATATACATCCTTAGTTTGGGGTTTCTGAGAAGCAAAGTTGATCACTGCATATATTCGAAAGAAGAAGGTGGGTGTTTCATACATGTAGCATTGTATGTCGACCACATGTTGTTGAATGGAAAAAACATGAACGTAATAAAGAAGGTGAAGAATTAGCTATCCTCCAATTTTGACATGAAGGATATCGGTGCTACGAACTTCTTTATGGGAATGAGGATTAAGAGAGATCGATCAACTAGAAATATCTGGTTGAACCAAAAGAAGTATAATGAAATAGTCTTGAAATGTTTCAACATGCAGGATTGCAAACCTATGAAGGTGTCAATTCCCGTGGGATAAAGACTAAATGTGAACAATGTCCAAGGACACAGGAGGAAATACAGGACATGGCACGTGTTCCCTATGAAAGTGTTTTTGGTAGTCTAATGTATGTAATGGTCTGAACTCAACCAAACATTGTCAATCCAATGGGAGTGTTGAGTAGATACATGCCAACACCTAGGAAGGAGCACTAAACAACTACCAAGAGAGTATTCATGTATTTGTGTGTCACAAAATACTATGTTATATGCTATTAAGAAAAAACTAGAGGTGATAGTGAATTTAATGTACACGATTTTTTCGACGCTGACTGGGCTGGAGATCTGGATCAATGAAGGTCGAACAATGGATATGTGTTCAAAATGTTTGATGGATAAATCAGTTGGATGAGTAAGCGACAGGTGGTCATATCCTTGTCAACAATAGAAGCTAAATACATGGAAACCACTCATGGAAGAAAAGAAGAAGTATGGATGAAAATGTTGTATTCAGGAATCAGGTGTTAGATCCTAGACTTGAACCTCTTCCTTCTACTCATGAAACCAACCTATTCATCTATCAACCAAACTCTTAGTTATTTTTTCTTCTTCACTGTGTGTTAGGTAATTTTGTTTTATGTCATACCTTCTTTGCTTATGTTAGTGGTTTTTATTTTTATAAGGTTAAGTCAGGTCTTGATTTGAGTTTGGATAAGTCCTATCACCATGGTTTATATCACTAATGGATCAAAACAAAATTGATCTAGGCCTACAGGTGTAAAACTGTTGATTGCAAGAATGCCAACATTATTAATCAACAAACAGACTCTTCTTTCATGAGTTTTTATGGTTTAAAAATATTTCAAAGTTTTAATAAAGTGCATTGGAAACCAAATTGCCCTCATATTCTCCTATTACCCTCGAAATCGTGCGCATTGGTTCCTTGTGCAATTTTCATTATAGGTTTTGAGTGGACCCTAAGAAGTTCATATCCTCGACCACCATTAACAACAAGGAAAGCTAGGGCATGATGATACCACCACAAGAACAATGACAACTAAACAAGACATAGTCAATAGGGCTCATTTTTATCGAGGTCATATCAGAGATCATGGACATTTTCATCAGGTGCAAGTTGTTTGATTTCATATGTGCCTTCAATCGACACCATAAAAAAATTGCTCTGATTTTTGCACAGAACTTTGATGGATTCCAGACATAAATTGGGGATATAACCATCCACATAGCAGATAATTTTATAGTAGGAGCATGTGATTTCCATATCAATGGCGAGATTAGTTGGTTCAAGAAAGGGAAATTACCGACTGAGGTGTGCAACCAATTCCTAGTAGAAAAGCATCAGAGCCCCGATTGGAGCCAGGGCATCCCGATTGAATGGTTGAGAGAAGAATAGAGGGGAATCATGTCTACCATACAGAGGTACATCATAAGAGAGATGACAGCTAAACAAGGCATAGTCAATAGGGATCGCATTGATCGAGGCCATATCAGACATCATGGACATTTTCATTAGGTGCAAGTTGTTTGATTTCATATGTGCCTTCAATCAACACCATACAAAAATCACTCTGATATTTGCACAGAACTTTGATGGATTACAAACACAAATTGGGGATACAACCATCCACATAGTAGAGAATTTTATAGTAGGAGCATGTGATTTCCATATAAATGGTGAGATTAATTGGTTCAAGAAAGGGAAACTACCGGCTGAGGTGTGCATCCAGTTTCTGGTAGAAAAGAATCAGAGCCCCGATTGGAGCCAGGGCATCCTGATCGAATGGTTGAGAGAAGAATAGAGGGACATCTTGTCTACCATACAGAGGTAAATCACTAGAGAAGGTAGGTTTTTTATTTTCCATTGCTATCATCTCATATTTCACATGCATCTAAATGGTGATAAGGAGATGAATCTCCCATTTTACCTTCTCAAAATTCTAACCAATATGTCCAAACGAGTCCAAAACTATCCAAAAAATGCTCACATAAGCCTCTATCATCAAGGATTTATAAAAATATTAATTATTTTTTCTCTTAGTGAATTGGGAATATCTTGGGAAGAACTTCTAGAATATCTATGGTTACAGGATGTAGAGCCCAATGCACAAAAACCATCAGAACAGGAAATTGAAGTTCCCTAGGAAGTTAGGGTTTCCACGGAACCTATAAGTTCATCAAAATCCACCCAACATTCCAAGGAACAAACCCTACCTGCAAAAAGAAGAACCAAATCAGACAAAGAAAGATCCATCACTCCAGAAAAGGAAGAAATACCTCAGAGGTAATTGAGGTCATCCACAGTGAAATGGAGGGCCAGAGAAAGAGATAAATTTTATGTCAGAAAGGGTAAAAAACAGGTTTGTCCAGTAGTCCAACCATCTCCTGAGCATCTTGAGGTCGAACATGTGCCCACATGCATGTAGGCATAAAATATTCCTAAAATGGAAGAAAGAAAACAATAAGGGAAGAAGCAGGTTAGTCATGAAGTAGTTACAGTCAAATTTAAGCCATTGGACACACAAATTGGAGAGCCTCCCAAGGAAAAATGGGGAAAAAATAAAAAGGGGAAACATGTCCCAGAAATGCCAGGTAAAATAAATCGGAAGACCAGGTTGACCAACCAGCCGAGGCTAAAGTCTAAAACCTTGTTTGATCCATCCCTCAAGGAGAAGAAGTCAATTGTAATTGAAGATAAAGACACTAATGAAGAGCCCTGTGGGTTTGCCAATATGGAAGAAATGGTCATCCACACTTTGAAGGAAATTCCAATAGGCAATACCAAAAAGAATAGAAACAAGGGACAAAGCTCAAGTATTAAATTTGTTGATTTGGAAACAAAGTACACCACAGGTCCATACCCAGAGAAATATTTAGAAGACAAAGGTCTAGACCGAGAGCATGATTTTGAAGAGACTAGTCCAGAAACAGAGCATGTCCCAGAGAAGGTTGTAGAATAGACCAAACCATAGGCAAGTGGAAAATGTTGATGGTACATGAACCTGTGAAAGACAACATTGAAAATAAACCTGAGAATAAGCCCAGGTATGAGATGAAACCTAGGAAAACTAATCTCTCCATTGATCTCAATAGGCTTGTTGAGGAAGAGTGTAGTGTACCAATTGCTCTGATACCAAATTGTAGTGTACCAATTGCTCTGATACCAAATTGTAGTGTACCTATTCACTACCCAGGTTCGCCCTAACCTCTCGGTTCACCATTCATTACATGGATTTAAAAACAAATGCATT
>ML783867.1:433484-445413 GCA_009831015.1 Picea engelmannii | reverse complement strand
CACTTAGGCTCCCCTGGCCTAACAAAACTCATAAGCCTACAGCTTATTCAAAACTTGGCTCACCAGCCTATAGAACATAATTACAATTTTTTTTTTGCATATTACATGATCTGTAACGGGGCTCGGCCTTGGGGACACTACAAAGAGAATGAACTTAAAAATGGAAACATAGTGAAAGCAGAGATCAAGCCTAAAATTGAAGAGATGGAGGAAAGTAAGAAGTAGTTGCAAACCCTCAATCAACAGAATGACAGTATGAGACAATAGATAAAAGAGATGCAACACAAATATTAATATCTTGAGGTGCAACATTTAAAACTACAGAGAAAGTACTAGAAGTTGCAGAAGAAACATCAGAATACCTGCATGTTCCTGAAGGAAATCATCTAAGCTTGTTGTTGTCGACAAGTAAGAAAATTTGAAGCATGCATAATTTTTCCTCCAGTGTTAAAGGTTTTTCTCCAGTTAGTGTCTTACATGTGGATCCATGCAAAGTCAATAACAAGTTCCAGCTATGAAGACTTTCGTTGTGCAAATCCTACACTTTATGTTGGGTATGTGTTATTTTTTCCTCGGGAAACGTGTCACTTTTTTCATCATTTTTCATGTTCATTGTTAGGTGGTTTTTCAGCACATGGTTTTTGTCGATGGTTTTCTATTTCTAGTTAAGGAATTAGGGTTGTTGACTAATCCATGTCATTGGGTTAGGGTTTTTGATTTCATTAGCTCCTATATGTATATTGTATTGTAAACAATGTATGAAATGAATGAATATAGAATATGTTGGTTTTCCCGGTTTGGGTTTCCAGGGGAAAAATACCTGTGTAATGTGTGTATTTTCTATTGTATCTTTTCTGTTCTTTTACTGAAAATATGTTTGCAGTAAATAATTGTACAAGGTTAAAATCTACATTTGGTATCAGAGCAATTATTGGATTCAGGGGACACCTTTGTGTTCAAGGGTTTGGCTCGAGACTGTGATAAGACTTGTTACAGTGGGAGATGTGTGGTATTTATTCTTCAGGTGAAGAAAAATGGCAAGCAATTCAAAAATGGAGATTGAAAAGTTTAATGGTAAAAGTTTTGAGATGTGGAAGCTCAAGATGGAATATCTGTTGGTGGACAGAGATCAATGGATCACGGTGGATCCAGGTACTGCACATACAGGAACTTTAGTAGATGATTGGAAACATTTGGATTGGAAGGCGAAGAGAACAATTCAACTGTGTCTCTCAGATTCAGTATTACTGAATGTGTCATAGGACGCTACAACCAAGGATTTATCGGATAAGTTGGGGAATTTTTATTAATCTAATTCCCTAGTAAATAAAATATTCCTGAGAAAGAAGTTGTATAACATGAGGATGAGAAATGGAGACTCGATGGAAGAGCATTTGAACACCTTCAATACTGTGGTAAGTTAGTTAGTATCTATTGAGATTAAAATTTCAGTTGAATATAAGTGTATCAGTTTACTGTGCTCTTTACCAGACTCTTGGGATAGTCTTGTTGTGGCCATAGGTAGTAATGCAACTTCCTTGAAGTTTGATGAAGTGGTCTCATTCTTGTTGTCAGAGGAGATTCTATGAAAGAACATGGAAGGATAGAGCATAGATGAATTATTTGCAAGAGGACGCTCCCAGGAAAGAAATAGATCTAAGTCCTCAAGTGGGATATCTAATTCTAAGGGTAGATATAAATCTCTCAGAAATTTTGTAAAGGTATGTTGGAGATGTCGAAAATAAGGGAACTACAAGAAGTAGCATAGATCGAAAGTTGAGAAAAGAAGGGATCTGAAGAATCTCCTTCTACAGAAGAAAATACCTCCAAGGAAGAAGGAGGGGATGTGTTCTTGGCTTCTTCAAGAACACATGCATATCATGAGGCATGGTTGGTTGACTCAGGTGCATCCTTTCATATGACTCCCCATAGGGAGTGGTTCTGTGAATATGAAAGGTATGATGGAGGTAATGTTTTCCTCGGTGATTACTTGACAACCAGAATCATAGGAGGAGAAAAATTCAAGTGGAGGCTCATAGATGGAAGGATTAGAATAGTGCCTGGTGTTCTTCACATTTCAGGATTGCCCAAAAAAAAAAAATTTGTAAGAAAAATGGATGATGCAGGGGAAAAAACAATATTTGAAAAGGAAACTTGCAGGATGGTTCGAGGAGAAATGGTGTTGTTGAAGGGAGTTTGGCTTGGAACTCTATATAAGTTGCAAGGAAGAACTATTAGCAATGGGTGTAATAGTTCCATTGTTCTTGATATTGGAGTTGAAGAAGAAAAAACTCCTACAGTCTCTAGAGAAAAGGTTATGTTGTGGCATCAAAGACTGGGGCATATCAGAGAGAAGGGTCTTCCACTACTACATGGTAAATGTATGGTTGAAGGTATGTCTAACTCCTCTCTGGATTTTGATTTATGTGAACATTGTATAAATGGGAAGCAAAATCGGGTAAGATTTATCTCTGGTGTAACGAGGGAAGAAAGACTTTTACAGCTAGTTCACAATGATGTGTTTGGACCTGTGTCAGTTCCATCATTGGGAAAATCTAGGTACTATGTCTCATTTATAGATGAATTCTCGAAGAATACTTAGATATATTTCCTCATGAAGAAATCTGAAGTCTTTGACAAGTTTAAAGAGTTTAAGGCTCTTATTGAGAATCAAATAGAGAAAATAATTAAGTTGTTGAGGACAGATAATGGTGGAGAGTTACGCAGGAATGAATTTGAAGAATTTTGTAAGAAGTGCGGTATAGAAAGGTAGAATACTACTCCATATACACCTCAATAGAATGGAGTTGCAGAAATGATGAACATGACGCTGATGGAAAAAGAAAGGTGCATGCTCAATGGTACTGGGTTAGGGCAAGAATTTTGAGCAAAGGAAGTGGGTACTTCATGTTACCTAGTCAACAAATCACCCTCGTCAACACTGGATGACAAGACTCCACAAGAGGTATGGACTAGTAAGAAACCCTCCCTCACACATCTCAAGGTATTTGGTTGTGAGGCCTATGTTCATGTTCCAAATGAAAACATGAGTAAGCTAGATAAGAAGGTTGAAAAGTGTATCTTTATTGGGTATAAAGATGGTATTAAAGGTTATAAGATTTGGAACCTAGAAACTAATAAGGTTGTGTATAGTCGAGATGTGGTATTTAGAGAAATAAAAGATGTTGTCAAACAGGATGTCCTACAAAGTAAGGAAGAACCGGAGAAAATAGAGTTTGATTTAAAGTATGATGAATAAGACTCTACATAAGAACAAGAATAAGAAGAATAAGATCCTCATACTCCAGTATTGAGTATATTGGTTCAGGAAAGAAGGAAACCAAAAAGGTAGACTCCATCTGATTTCCATTCAAATTTTTCTTTGTCTATTACTGATGATGATCCTAGAACTATTAGGGAGGCAGTGGATTCAGAGGATGGAAAACTCTAGAAAAGGTCCATGGATGAAGAAATGAGATCCTTGGATAAGAATGAGGCTTGGGATCTAGTGGAGTTGTTGACTAAAATAAATCTTATTGGAAGAAAATAGATATTTAAATAGAAGTTGAATGCAACAGGAAAAGTGGAGAAATACAAAGCTCAGTTAGTAGCAAAGGGTTACTCCCAGGTTGAGGGAATTGATTTTGGTGAGATTTTTTTCTCTTGTTGCCAAGTTAACTTCTATTAGATTTTTGTTATCTGTTGTTGTTGTGTTTGATTTTGAAGTAATAGAGATGGATCTAAAGACAACATTCCTACATGGGGATATGGAAGAAGAAATCTATATGAAGCAACTAGAAGGTTTTGTTGTGAAGGGAAAGAAGGAGGTGGTATACAAGCTAAAAAAAATCCTTGTATGGTTTTAAAAAATCACCAAGGATGTGGAATAAAAAATTTGATACTTATATGTTGGGACTTGGCTTCACAAGAAGAAAAGAGGATCACTATGTGTATTTTAAATTAATTGGTGATCATTTGATTTATTTGGTCTTGTATGTGGATGACATGTCGATTATAGGAAACAACAAGGAGATTATCTAGGATGTGAAAACTCAATTGTCCTCTAAATTTTACATGAAGGATATTGGTGCTGTAAATTTCATTTTGGGCATGGAAATTAAAAGAGATTGGAAAAACATGAAACTCTGAATAAATCAGAGAAAATATGTGAACACAATATTGCAGAGGTTTAATATGGAGGAATGTAAACTGGTGAGGGTCCCTATTCCTGTAGGTGTAAAGTTGTCTGTGGATCAGTGTCCCAAGACACAAGAAGAGGAGGACATGTCTTGTGTTCCTTATGCGAGTGCAGTTGGCAGTTTGATATATGAAATGGTCTATACTAGACCGTACATTGCACATGTAGTGGGAGTTTTGAGCATGTATATGTCAAAACTAGGGAAGGAGCATTGGACAACAGTAAAGAGGATTTTTAGGTATTTGTGTGGCACTGCTAGATATGGATTGTGCTACCAAGGAAGACTAGGATTGGACAGAGTGTTGGATATACATGGCTTTGTGGATGTAGACTGGTATGGAAATATGGATCGTAGGAGATCTACAAGCGAGTATGTGTTTAACCTATTTGGAGGAGAAATCAATTAGATGAGAAAAAGACAATTCATAGTGGCACTTTCAACTATAGAAGCTGAATACATGAAAACCACTCATGTAAGGAAGGAAGCAGTATAGTTACAAAGATTGTGTTCAAGTATTGGGTTGGTACAACAAGATATAAGGATAGATTGTGACAGTCAGAGTGCAATTTTTCTGGTGAAGAACCTGACTTATCATTCAAAGACAAAGCATATTGATGTTCAATATCACTTTGTGAGAGACATGGTTGAAGAAAATAAAGTGTTGTTGATGAAGGTGGACACTTTGAAGAATGTTGCATATTCATTAACAAAATCTCTGAGCAATGAAAAGTTCTCTTGGTGTAGAGGATCTATGGGCATTGCTGCCCTGGATTGTTGATTATGTAACCATGTAACCCCCTCTATGCAAAGAAAATAACAAGTGGTAGAATGTTGGGTACGTGTTATTTTTTTCTTGGGAAATGTGTCGAATTTTTTCCTTGTTTTTCACGTCACCTTGATTTTTGTGTCCATTGTTGGTTGATTTTTTAGCAAATGGTTTTTACTGATGGTTTTCTATTTCCAATTTAGGAATTAGGGTTGTTGACTAATCCAGGTCATTGGTTTAGGGTTTTGGATGCCGCTGGCTCCATATGTATATTGTATTGTAAACAATGTATGAAGTGAATGAATATTGAATATGTTGGTTTTCCCGGTTTGGGTTTCCAGGGGAAAAATCTATGTAATGTGTGTATTTTCCATTGTATATTTTCTATTCTTTTACTGAAAATCTGTTCACAGTAAATAATTGTACAAGGTTAAAATCTACACTTTATTTATCAGTAGTGTCTTTAGTTTTAGTGATAGAATATTTTTGTTCCAGTTTGAGATATTATAAACAGTTGTAATAAATGTTGTTTTGATAAAAAAAATGATTAAGTCAAAGTTATGGGCCCAGAAAAGGGGAGTTGTACTTACAAACTAGCACTTAAACTCTACTTCACTTAATGTAAATAAGTGTTCATGAATTGCAATCATAATTGAATGGTGAAGTCTAAGATCTACAAGTATGAATGTAATGCAGAGCTTAACTCTAGAATTTGGATATGAGATAGGCATTTGAATTTTTGGGTGGATAAATATAAGAATATGAGAATGTAAAGGGGTTCATATTTTGGTGTCTCGATTTTTGTGTCCATTGTTGGTTGATTTTTGGCAAATGGTTTTTGCCGATGGTTTTCTATTTTCGGTTAAGGAATTAGGGTTGTTGACTAATCCAGGTCATTGGTTTAGGGTTTTGGATGTCGCTGGCTCCTATATGTATATTGTATTGTAAACAATGTATGAAGTGAATGAATATTGAATATGTTGGTTTTCCTAGTTTGGGTTTCCAGGGGAAAAAGATCTGTGTAATGTGTGTATTTTCCATTGTATCTTTTATGTTCTTTTACTAAAAATCTGTTCGTAGTAAAGAATTGTACAAGGTTAAAATATACACTTTAGTTATCGGCGGTGACTTTAGTTTTAGTGATAGAATAGTTTTGTTCCAGTTTGAGATATTACAACCAGTTGTAATAAATATTGTTTTGATAAAAAAGAAAAAAATGATTAAGTCAAAGTTATGGGCCCAAAAATGGGAGTTGTCCCTACAAACTAGCACTTAAACTCTACTTCACTCAATGTAAAGAAGTGTTCATGAATTGTAATCATAATTGAATGGTGAAGTCTAAGATCTACAGGTCTGAATGTAATGCATAGCTTAACTCTAGAATTTAGATCTAAGATATGAATTTGAATCTTTTGGGTGGATAAATATAAGAATATGAGAATGTAAAGGGGTTCATATTTTGGGCATCAAGCTATCAAGATGTAGACTGGGCTTATGAAGTGTAATATCTACAAATTTTTCTACTCAGTGAATACAATTTCTGGTGAACAAACTATTTTTTTCTCAATCTTGATTGTCTCTTCTTCTTATTTGGATGCATGTTGAATGTTTTGCAAAGCAACTCTTTCTTTCAGCTAATGTGCTTAGAAACTTTTGATAAGTGTATTCCAAGTTTTTTTTTAGGTTTAATGCAATGTGTTATATCTAAAGTTTCTAGCTGCAATTGACAAATTGTGTGCTTGTCAGTGTTTATGTTCTACTTTTATATCTTTTATCTTCTACACCAGAATGAATGCGACGGGCTAAGGGAAACATTGTGGTGAATATTGTGGAATAGTCCAACTAGAACCCTTCCCTTGAACCTAATCTATCAACTGAAAATCAAAACAAATAAACCAAACTTATAAAACCAATCATTCCAACAACTAAGCTTGCCTAGCTCTACCCTTATCAGTCAGGTGAATACCTTAGGATCCAACATCCCATGGTGCCATTGTCGGGGAAAGGAGTAATGAATAAATATTTCCCATGGAGAACGAGAATGATCAGATATGATATTTGATGGTGAAAAAATATAATGCACAAAATTGACTACCATATTTTACCTGACGACTCCACCGAATGAAAATCCACTAAAGAAACTCTGGCTCCCAAGAAGAGATTCAAGAAAGAAAACTCTTAGCATACTAAATCCTCAAAATCCAACTCTGATCTTAATCTGACATGACAACTTATGATCCATGGAGACAACTAATAAAATCCACACTTGCTCAGAGACATCCCTTTCCATCCAATGGTAGACATGCATCTGAAAAGGTTGCCCCTGTCCTCAACAAGAAGCAGCCTGAGATTATAATTTTTGAAAATCCCCTTGTGATAAGCCCTCATATATCTCTAGCTTAAACTTACACCTCATCATATTCTCAAGCTATCACCCCAGTATCTCCTCCTAATCCTCAAATCCCAGTTGTCCCAAACATGGTTGTAAATAGGATGCAGACCATCATTACGGCTAGGTATGCACCATTGGTTTTTCCTGAAAACATAAATTCATTTCCAATAGCAGAATACATGAAATATATCCTAGGTACAATGGTGAAGGATATGTCACTGTCGAGGAACATCTGACATCCTCTTACAACTTTTCAGACAATTTTAACATTGAACATGTATATATTTGGATGAGTTTGTTTGTGTAGAGACTGGATTGAGAGTTAAGGAAGTGGTTTTGTCGTCTTCCCCTAGACTCTATTGCAGTTATTGATGCATTGGATGAATCCTTTCTAAAAAAATGGGGATGTAGGAGGGATTATCTGTACTACATCACTGATTTTGGGGCTTTGAGAAGGAGTAATAGTGAGTCTATGTCAGACTTCACAAAGAGTTTTAATAAGATGTACAACAAGATCCATGATGATATCAATCCAAATGAAGCCTCAGCCAAGATCACATTTGTAAATGCATTTGATGTTGAATTTTATCTCCTGTTAAGGGAGAGAAGGCACACCACTTTTCTATCTATGCAACAGGTAGCCATTGAGCTTGAGTCTAATACTCTAGCATCAGAAAAATTGAAGACCAAATCTGACAGGGACAAAAAGAAATAGTGAGAAGAGGTTCCTTCTATTGGATTACTGAGAGGGGGGTCGAATCAGTAATATCGTAATTATAATTCTTTTTCTTCAAATGTTATATCAATGTAGAATTATTATCCAATAATGAGCAGTAAGAAATGAAAAATCACACACATACACAGTACACCGGTGTTTTACGTGGAAACCCAAATCGGGAGAAAACCAAGAAATGTTTTTTCTTATATGTCTTGAAGAATTACATTCATTGGAAGCGCCAACTTCCTTTGTTTTCCAGTTGCAACTGGAAGGAGGCTCCAAACCCCTTGTTTCTTAGGCTACAACCTGAGGGAAGCTTCAACTCCCCAATTCTCTGGCTACAACTAGAAGGAGGCTACAACCCCCTATGTTCTCCAGCTACAACCGGAAGGTGGCTACAACCACCTGTCCTTGCCCCATCCTACCACCCTGAAGTAGAAGTAGAATGATGGAACCACTGTCACACTATCATTGTGAGATATACCACTGTAAACCTATACCAATAAATCTTAGCCATTCATCAACCATGCATCAACCTATACATCAACCTGTAATCAACCTGTACCATAAACAAGTGCATCAACCATGCACCAATCTGTACCAAACAACCTGTAATCAACCTATACCATAAACAAGTGCATACAACCATGTACCAAGTATGTACCAATCATGTGTCAATTGTTCATCAACTATGACTCATCAATATGTACCAACATCATCAACTATACACCTCATGTATGTGCCAACTCATCAACTACTAGTCTCAACCATGTACTCAACATGTACCTCAACCAAAATCCATCATCAATTTCATCATCCAAATCTGATTTGTAGCTCTGTAATAGACTTGGTGTATATGATCACATTCCTGCAAACCTTCCTTAACTTTAACAACAAGAGACTAACATTTTCATCAAACTTTTCTTTAGTCTCACATGCCTAGTTTTGGATTAGTCAACAACCCTAACTTGAAGTAATCATAACTTTGAACCTATAATGTATAAATATATGAAACTGATACACAATGTTTTTCAATGTGTTTTATGCAATTCCTCTAGGTTTCACTACTTGGAACCTCTCAGAAAAGGAGTTATAGAAAAAATGGCATACCTTGCTGAATTCTGGCTTATTATAGAGAGCGACCTTGTAGAGTATGCCTCGCTTGAGTTGATATGAAATTGTTACAAAGAATACTACAGACTGTACCCTAAACAACACATTTGGTCCCCTGAAATTTGGATCTGTTATGAGGAAGTTATGAGGTTTTTACCCGAAACACCTGTTTTTTACTAGTTTGAGGACTAGCCACAAACTCTATTTTCCACGGGGTGTAACTCCAAAAACACAACGACCCACAAGTTGAATTTTTTACCACAGATACTTGGGTATGTTTTCTCAATGTCATAGAAATTTCATGGTCTAAATCATTATATAAAAAAAGTTATAGCGAAAATGGGGAGATGACCTGTAAATAACATACCTTAGAAAGCACCATCAAAAGAATTTATCCTTCCTTGCATTTCAACCTTCTTTTCTTCACCTTTCCTCATAAATTTGTCTTAGATATCCTTGGTTACCTCAGAAACCTATAGAAGACACTTATAGATATTCAATATGCTCAAGTGTAATTAAAATGAGAGAGCATTGCCTCTTATTTATACTCTCCAAGTAGCTTCCTTAAAAACATCTTCTAGGTCACTTGGCCCACTTTCCTTATTTTAGTGTTAACCCACTTTTAATTTCTTCATTAAATTTATTATTGAAATAATTTATTTTGTATTCACTTTGAATTATAATAAACTCATGACTTCATTTTATTATTTACCTTTTAAAATCTCTTAAACCACTTTGACTACTTTGAACTTTTAGGGCTTCTAGATGACATATGAGGGTCCTCCAACTTCGTAAAGCCATAACTCTCAAACCGTGAGGAGTTATGTGACATTCCACATACCAACAGAAATGGAATGACATGTACTATCCATCTAGAATAGTATTACCTTGAAATATAGCAAAAATCATACCGTTATCCATCAAACAACCTTGGGTCCATTACCCAAACCTGGGTTCTCCAACTTCACTTGGTCATAACTCTCTAATCGTGAGGATTTATGTGACATTCTACATACCACCGGAAATGGAATGATAAGAAATATCCATCTAGGATAGTTTCCCTGACAAATTCATTGTCCTTAATCTCATTATTCGACAATTAAGCATAGGTTCTCTTACTCTGCAAAGCGTCTTCCCATGAGGGCTTTCACCATAAGGGACCACTTTGGAGTGAATCCATATTTACTTCTTATCAACCATGAAAAAACAATAATGAGTCATATTTACATCAAAAAATCTTGGGTTCATTACCCAAACCTTTGTGCTAGGGGGATTTCTTCAAGGGTTGACATCAATGACAACCAACCTTATTCAACAATCTCCCCCTTTGGCATTGATGGCAACACTCTGATGCAATACTGAAATCATATCACTCATGCTCCCCATGGAACCATGCCTTTGTCCTCTGTCCTCTACATCTGATAAATATCTCTCCCTTTGTCATCAATGGCAAAGGTATCTTTCCATCCGGGGCTACTGCCCCTGACTGAACTGTCCTCTTATGGTGCTTCCTCGTGTACATCTAAGACATATAAGATAAGAATTTAAAAATCATTCAAAAATAATTCATTTTGGAGTAGAAATAACTCCAAGTCTTTGGCGAAGATATTCAAATGTTTTCCATGGAAGTGGTTTTATAAATATGTATGCCACTTGTCCTTTTGTGCCCACATACTCAACTTTGATGTTCTTTTCAGCAACCTGTTCTCATAGAAAGTGATACTTGATTGGAATGTGCTTCGTCTTGGAGTGCATCACCAGTTTTTTTGAGATACTGATGGAACTTGTATTATCACAATATATTGGAATGGGCTCATCATACTCAACCTGTATATCTGTCAAAGTTTGTTTCATCCAAAGAACTTGTGTACAACATGTTGTTGCTGCAATATACTCTGCCTCAGTTGTAGATAGAGATATTGATAATTGTTTCTTGCTTAGCCATGATACAAAATACTCACCTAAGTAGAACGTTGCTCCACTGGTGCTTCGTTAGTCTTCAATACAACCTACCCAATCTGCATCTATGTAGGCAATAAGTGATATATCTTTTCCTTCTGGATACCATAATCCAAACTCTTATGTTCCTTTGAGATATCTGAAGATCCTCTTTACTGCTAATACATGTGATTCCTTTGGTGCTGCTTGAAATCGTGCCACTTGTCCAACTGCCTGCATTACATCTGGTCTGGATGCTATCACATATAGTAGGCTGCCAATCATTGACCTGTATTGCCTCTGATTTGTAGACTTCGAATCATCATATTTTCTCAATTTACAACTAGTTTGCAGTCTTCCATTCCGAACCTCTTTAGCATTTATCTGATATAATTGGTTTGAGAAATAAAAATTCCTTGGCTACTTTAACATATCTGAAGTCCCAGAAAGAAGGATAGTTCTCCAAGTAATGACATTTAAAATCCATTTTGCATGTATTTTGCAAATTTCTGGTTTAACCTGTCATCATCACTACCAAAAATAATATCATCAACATAAACTTCAATTAATAAAATATTACCTTGACTTACCTTGATGTAGAGGTTGTTGTCGGCACTTCCTTTTCTAAACCCTACCTATTGTAGATACTTATCCAGTCTAGAGTACCATGCTCTAGGAGCCTGTTTTAGACTATACAAGGCCTTCTTTAATTTACACACATAGTCTGTGTTCTTTGACAACTGAAATCCTTCTGGTTGTTCAATGTAGACTTCTTCTTCAAGTTCCCCATTCAAAAAAGATGA